>PVJC01023076.1:0-26697 GCA_004026665.1 Murina feae
GAGAGCCCACCCCGGAGACCAGCGGCTCCCCACGCCCCCAAGGCCCCAACTCCGCCCCAACTCCCCTCGGCCCAGCCTCCCCTGCTCTGGTCCTGGGCTCCAGCTGCCCGGAGGGGGGAAGTGTGCTAATTCCACTGGAGGCTCGACCCCACGCTCATGTAGTTCAGACGTGACCTTTGATTTCTCGAGTCGAGTGTAAATTACATGTCGCCAGCATAAAATATTAAATCCAATTTATGCTTAATTATTGATGCTATTATGTATTCTATAGTAATGGCACCAGAAATCGCAGCCCCGCCCGTGCCCAGCAAATAGCTTTTCTGCATTAGAGGCTCCTTGAGGTAAGAAGTCTCGCTCCGTCCCTTCTTGCCCCCGTGATTGATGAGTGTGGGGAAGTTCGTAAATAGTCTTCCAGAAATGTGTCTCTGGCCCCCCGACGCTCCGAAGGAAGGTGGGGGCCGCGCTAATTATCGGGCGGATGCCGGACGGGGCGGGCGCGATGGGGACGGTTTAAGCGGAGCCGCGCTGAGTGGTTTAAGGGAGCGGAGGAGGGCCGCGGCGGTTTTCTGGAGGCCTCGAGTCACGTGTAATCTTCGCATGGACAGTGGGGTTTTGTTTTTTTATTGAAACATTAATAATTCCGGTTTCTTGTAAAATATTCATGGTTCCTGTTGCTGCCTTCAAACCCACTCTCGGCCGCCGCTTTTAATTTCCATCTCGGCCCATGCCTGCGGGCCTCTGCCGGCGACCACCCGTGGCTCCAGTGCAATTTATTAAGCGGGGGTAACGGTGGCCATCGGCGGTCAGAAAAATCGCTCGGGGCTTCTCTCGCAAGCCAGAGAGGGGCCGGCGGTGGGCAGGGCTGCCGCTGGGCAGGCAGGGCGAGCTGGGGACAGGGCGTGCTTCCAGCTGAGAGGACAGCAGCTCACGGGCGTGGCGGGGCCTCAGAGGCCATGGGGGTGCAGCGTGGGGGGAGAGAGACGGAGGCAGGAGGGAGGAGGCAAAGGGGGTGGGGAAGGAGAGAAGAGAGTGATGGTGGGCAGGGGCTGGCATTGTGGTAAAGAGTGCAGAGTCCAGGCACAGGAGGCCAGGGTTCAGGCCACAGCTCTGCCTCCAGCTAGCTGTGCAACCTTGACCAGAGACTAAACCTCTCTGAGCCTCAGTCTCCTCCAGAGGTGGGGCCAGGCAGGTGCTGCACGCCCGGCACGTCACCCCTTCTTGGAAGACGGCAGCATGAGGGCTCCTGCGACTGTCTGGTCGGGGTCCCTGTCGCCTGTTGGGGCCCATGGAGGGCAGAGCCTGGAGGGACCGATCCGTGCGGCTCTCCTTTCAGCAGCTCAGGGTGAGGCTGAGAGAGGAAGCGACTCGCTCACAGTCACTCCTCGTGAGGAGGATGGGTGCTGTGCCTGCAGCTTGGAGTCTTTGCATTTGGATTCGCAGAGCCAGGGGCTCAGGGGATCACAGCTGCCTGCTCCGTCCACAGAGCCGGGCCCCGCCCCCACCCGCACCGCCCCAAAGAGCCGTGATTAAAAGGTTTGACTGCTGCCGGCAGCTGGGTCCCACCCTCCCCATCTGCCCCCTGGGTCTATCCACCCGGATGGATGGGATCCCGCTCAGGAGCACTCCGCATCTCCCTGGGGCTCCCGCTATTAGCACGGCCACCAGAAGCCAAACTGAGTCCCAGAGTGTCAGCCCTGAGAGCGACCCCAGCTGTCAGCTTCCTCTGCTCTGTGGCTGTGCGAGTGTGGAAACGGAGGCCCGGAGAGGTGACCTGGTCGCCCAGTGTTGCAGAGACACCAGCAGAACCCCAGCCCTTTGGCCTGTGGCTGCCTGCGAGGGGTAGAGGGTGGAAAATTCGCCCCCAGACTGTCAGCAGGAGTGACCCTCGGTGCACACACCTGGGTGGCAGAAGCCTGGCCTGCTCCAGCCAGAGGTGACCCGCCACTGGGGTGTATTTCCTGAGCAGACCCAGCTTCGTGTGTATCCACCCATAATCGGAAGCATGTCCACCCACAGCCGGGCACACTCAGATGCCAAGGGCCAGACAGCCCGTGTCCACATTCAGCAAATACAGCCTCCGCCACCCCCATCCCGAGTGTCCGCACAGAGGGGCCAGGGGGACCGGTGTCCCCAGGCGGTGAGGCTTCCTTGGTGCCCCAGGCAACAGGCAGGCACCTGACTGGCCCACCTGCCCCAGAGGCAGAGGAGTGGGCGCCAAAGCAGGAGATGGGCATGAAGTACCTGAAGCATGGCGCCCCCAACACCCCTGTTACCAGCCGTCTCCGGCACAGTGGGGTTCTCCAAGAGTAAGCCAACGCCTCTTCCCTCTGACTTCAGCCCCGGTCCTGGCTCTGCCTTTGCAGCAACACCTGTGACTATGGAGCCTGTCTACCTGATGGCCTTCTGACCCTTCCCTTTTCCAGGTTAACTGTCCCAGGCCCGTCAGCCAGTTCTCAGGGCACAGGCCGAGACAGGACCCCCTTTTATTCCTTCCACATGCGCGCCCGCCGCGTGCCCTGCACACGCCGCACATGCGGCACAGACACTGAGCTCTCGGTCGGGCCGGGCATGGAACCAACCCCGCCAGGTGCTGGGCTTGGCACAGGGGAGGGACCACCTGCACACAGAGGGGGGCTTTCCTGGGGAAATGATGCTGCAGCCGGTCTGGAGGGAGGAGGAGGGGTGGGCTGGGAAGCAGGTGAGGCAGCAGCGTTCCTGGTGGAAGGAACAGCGGGGATGCAGGCCCAGAGTCACAAGGACGAGGAAGAGCGGGAGCTCAAGGAGCTCATGCAAACTGGGCGTCCACACCAGACCCCTGGGGAGACTCTGTGGGAGCTTATTCAGTCCTGCTCCACGCACGGTTGCCAACACCGAGGCTGCTCACCAGATCAAAAGGGAAATCTCATTAAGGCTTTGTTCTCAGCTTTTAGCGGCTGTTCGCCGGTCTGTTCTAGAACATCATAGCGGTGCAAGGCAGGGCCTCCTGGTCAGTCCGAGATTCCTCATTCCTCTTTTTTTTTTATTATACAAAAGCCCCCCTTCCCCACTGCCAGCCTATGATGCCGCCCTGAGGACCATTCCTCAGGAGTAGCCATGGCTGCTGGGGGTCGCCTGGGAGGTCCGTGTGGGGCTGAAAGGGCTGAATTCGTGTAAAGTTGCCGAGTGCTGCCCTGCGGTGTCCTCGCCTCCTATCTTGAGCTGTCATTTCTTTTTAACCATATTTGGTCTCTAAGTTGCCAAGAAACCATGTAGAGAAAACCAGTGTGGTTTGGGTTAAGCCCCAACAGAGTGTAGCCAGCAGCCAAACGACTTCCTTCTTCTTCTAAGGTTTCTACTGACATCTCAGCCCAGAGCAGGCCTGAGAAAGTGCTCCCCGAGGCCCCCAGCGGCACCAGCCCCCACCAGCTCACCGGAGAGCCCCCCACCCCGCCCCTCCTGGGGAACCTCACCTGGCCACCGGGCCGTGGGCGCGTCCCCTGGGAAAGATGGCAGAGACGCCGCAGTCCACGCCCCGTAGAGCGTGGCTTCCCTCTGCTCTGCAGCCTTAGGCAGGCGATCTGGACTCTTTTTTGCCAAGTCCCTTCCAACTGATGCTCACCACTTGTTTCCTGCTCTGCCAGGGCCGCGGCGGGAGGGGAGGTGTGATGGGAGGAAGAGTCTGCACGCTGTCCCAGACCAGACAGTCTCCAGTCAGGGCATCTTCCCCGCCCTCCTCGCCCGCCTGGAGGGACCCCCTGCCCCCGGTCACGGCCGGCTCAAAGGGCACTGCCCCAAACCGGCCCTGATGGGCACATGGACGTGTGAGCTCACCAGATGGTCGCCACAGCATTGCTTTAGAGGATTAATTAAGTCAACTCAATAAAAGATCACTCCCGCGCTAAACACCAGACTGTCAGACATATTTACTGACCACGGGAAGCTGTTCATAATACATGAAGTCAGCGGTTCTCAAACTTCAGGGCGCATTGGCATCACCGATGGGCTGGGCGTGTTCACACGGACCACTGGGCCCACCACCACCTCCACCACTACCCTCCCCCCAGTCCCTGGTTCAGGAGGTGTTGGGGGCGGGTGGGGGGAGGGGGGCACGAATTGCATTTCTAACACACTCCCAGGTGATGGCTGATGCTGGCAAGGCTCTCACTTTGAGAACTAAGGCACTAAGTGATAAAAAATAAAATGCAAAATTACAGGCAGCACAATATTTTGGTCATGTATAAAAAATACGATTAAGATATTGATCGTAATCCCATTCCTGAATAATGGGATTGATTATAGTTTTTTTGTAATTTTATTTTTATGTCTAATTGTATCTTCCAAATTGTCTGCAAATAAGTTCGACTTATTTTAACGGTTAACATTTAAGCAGCTCCTCTCTGAGGCCTCCCGGTCTCCCCCAGGGACAGCCGACGGCCCCTTCCCTCTCCCAGTGCTGCTGGGGTGTCTGCTCAGCTCTTTCCTTCCCCGTGTTTGCTGTGCTGTGTCCCCTTGCCTGTCCCCACAGTAGGTGTAGAAGCCTCACGTAGGCACTCTGGCTCAGCCACCTCATCTCCCACCACCCAGGGCAGGCACAGCACCCTCCACCCATTCAGGGGCCTGGGTCAAGCTCGAGCTCTGCCACTGTGTGGCTGCTTGTTTGGGCCCTACTGTGGGTCCTGGAAGAGTCCATCCTGCCCCACCAGCCCCCAGTTTCTAAACACCCAATATCATAGCATCACCCCCATTGGCAATATCCCAGGTGCCCGCCCCCACCATTGAGCACTCTGGTGCCAGGATGGTCATTGGCCCCGATGTCCAGAGAGTCCCTGCAGGCCGAGAGGGGCAGTTTCTTCAGGCCCAGAGACGGCACGATGCACATGGCCCTCACTCTGCCATGTGCCGGCCGTGTGACCTCGGATGATAAGCTAGGCATCTCTGAGTCTCCATTTACCCAGCTGTCCAACAATGAGGCTGCACTAGAGAAGAAACAGGAAACTGCTACCAGTGTCACCCTCCCCAGCCTCCCGCTGACAGACGTTGCTAGTCAATCACATCATCCCTCCCTGAGTCAGGATGGAGCCTCGGGGTTTTCTGGACGCCATACTCCACGCACTAAGCCCGGCGCTTCAGTCAAAGCAAACCGACATTTAAGGTGAAAGCGAATTCCCGCTCCTGAGCCACATCCTTCTCTCTTTCCCTGGGACCTAGAGCAGCGCTCGTCACAGAGTGGTCACGGTGCATCCTTGTGGAGTGACCCACATGGACACGCACCCGCTGTCACCGCTTACTGTGAGAATGGAAGCAGTGGTAGCCGCCAACCATCGCGTACCAACCCCAGACCAACTACTTCCTTTTTCCCAAGATCCCTGGCCATTCAGTTGGCGCCCTCTGCTGCCCATCAGCCTTACTGCAGGGGCCTTCCCCCCCCAAGGAACTATCTAAGGACGGTGATGCCATCACAAACTGGTCCAAACTTCCTCATCACCATAACCTCCTGGGTGGCTTCAGATGCCTCCGCTGCAAGCCAAGCGGAACACCCAGCTCATCACCTGTGTTGGGTCTCCTCCCCTCCTCCCCGCTGTCCTCCGTGTGCCGTCCACGGAACTGAGAGCTCAGTGGTCCAGTTCTCTCACGTCACAGCTTATAAGATTGAGGTCAAGCGAGGAGAGGGGATTGGCTCAAGGTCACACAACCAGTCAGACCAGAACTCCAAGCCCCGTGTTCCCAGCACCCCGCCACCACCACACACACACCAGCCATTTCCCTCCTCTCCAAAGGACGAGACAGGAAAGAGGCTGCCCTGGCTGTGGAGGCTGCCAGGGGCCTCCTTGTTAGTTCGTGTGTGTGTGTGTGTGTGTGTGTGTGTGTGTGTGTGTGTGTGTGAAGGGGGCGTCTGCCTGGAGCCAAGGAGCTATGGGGCCCCCTCGAGAGCATCCTGCGGTCACTTTACAAAGACCGGCCTGATCAGGCCCCCTCTGGCCTCTGAACTCGTGTGCCCACCCCTGCCTCTCGTGCACTCTGCTCCAGCCTCGGGGCCTGTGCACTTGGCTGTGTGACCTGTTGCAGGACGCTTTTGCCCCAAATCCTCGCATGTTCGGTTCCTTCCTGCTGTTCCTCCAGTGTCCCCTCCTCTAAGAGTGCCTCCTCGGCCACCTGTAGCCCTCGGGGCTAACCTGGGCTGCTGTGACGCGTCCCCATAGGCTGGGTGGCTTAGAAACAACAGGGGTTTCCTCCTGGCAGTTCTGAGGCTGGAAGGCTGCGATCAGGGTGCTGGCCTGGTCTGGTTCTTGGCAAAGGCCGTTTCCCAGATTTCAAATGGTCGACTCATATCCTCTCATGGAGGGAAGGAGACGAGAGCGCTCTCTGGAGTCTCTTTATAAGGGCACGAACCCACTCATGAGGGCTCCACCTCCCAGACGTAATTAGCTGCCAAACCCCTGCCTCCTCATGTCATCCCATTGCGGGTGGAGGACTCAGACACGTGAATTTTCAGAGAAACAAACGTTTAGTCGACAAAGCCCTCCACACTCCCTCAGGCCGCCTCGCTCTGTTCTCCTCGGAGCCTTACACCTCTCCCTGGAACACACACTCACTGAGCAGCCACTGGGCGCCCAGCGCTGGGCTAACACTTGCCTTCGCGGTGCTTCTGCTCCTTCCGCTGTCTGTCTCCCCGGATGCTTGCCCCCTTGGGAACAGGGGCCTTCTCTGTGAAGCAGCGCCTGGCACTAGAACGAGCACAGAAGAGCCGTGCCATTAATAGTTCTTGACAAAGTGAATAAACTAGGGCCTCGGAAGGAGGTGGGAAGAGCGTACGGGACAGGGAGTCAAGGGTTGAATGATCTGAGTTTGAAACCCCCAGCTGCCAAGTGGCATGAGGCCCATCACAACCTCTCTGAGCCTCACATCCCTTCCTGCCCTGGAAAGCCCCAGACTCTCGGAGCAGGAGGACCTCAGGGAGCACCCAGGATGCAGCCCTGCCCCTTTGACCTCATGGGGTGGAGGAGAGGGGCGGTTCCTCCTCTCTCCCCTCTGTGGTTCTCTCCTCTAGAGCCCGGTCCAAATCCCTCTGGGAAGAGGGGAGAAGCCAAGGTGAGCCGGCAGCCCACACTCAGCCTCCAGGAGAGCTGCGGCCAGCTGGGCTGCATCTACCCCACCAGCTCCCCGCCCCTGGGGAGCGCGAGTAGCTCAGCCGCTGCCCACATGTGCTGTTGGATCAGAGAGTGGGGAGAGGGAGCCAGCAGCTTGACTGCTGGGCTTTGGTACCAGCAGGGACAAGTCCTGCCTCATGGCCTCACTTGAGGGCACAGATGTCCGAGTAGGGCCAGGCACAATGCGATGTCAGGGCACTGCTGCCTCCCTCTGTGCCTGGGGAAGGGGTAGCAAGAGAGGCCCCAAGCCCCAGCTCAGAGCCCCATGGGACTGTAGGCTGTGATAGGCAGATCCCTCCCCTGCCTAGTTTGGGGAAAGATACCTACTGCTCAGCAGAGTGAGCTAGGACTGAGCTGCTGACCGATGTGGGGACCATGTAACCCTATCCTGAGAAGCAGGACTAGGGCCAGGGCCAGAAGCCCGGAGGGGACTGCAGAGAGCTGAAGTGGGGTTGGAGTGACAGGCCTGAGAGCCAGAGCCCTGCCACATTCTCGGCCCATGGGGGATGGAATACAAGATAAATCAGGCAGAGCTTTGGCTCTTGTGAGGGCCTCCGCAGTGACAGAGGGCAGGCAAGGCACCCTGTTCCTAGATTAATCCAGACAGAAACTGCTTTGAGTCAGGAACCAAACTGGAAAGTCACTAATTCATACTAGGGTGTCAGTGACTACAGGTAGATTAATAGGACAAGCCTTTAAGCCTTCATGGGGGAAAGGGACACAAAACGTCTTGAGTTCAGAGCCTTTCAACACATTATCCCAGGAAAACCAGTTTTAAGTGTGTGTGTGTGTGTATGCGTGTGTGTTGAAAGAGTGAGAGAGAATAAATTGTTTATATGACATATTTTTTAAAATATATTTTTTATTTATTTCAAAAAGGAAGAGAAAGGAAGATATAGATACAACAATGATGAGAGGGAATCACTGATCGGCTGCCTCCTGCACACCTCACATTGGGGATCAAGCCTGCAACCCGGGCATGTGCCCTGACTGGGAATCAAACCGTGACCTCCTGGTTCATAGGTCAACACTCAAACACTGAGTCACGCCAGCCAGGCGGGCGCTTATCTGACATATTTTAAATGTCCCAAGAGATCCTCAGCCTCAGCATGTACACACCCCACCCAGAATCTACCCTCTACCAAGCCAGGCCCTCTCCATGGGGTCCCTCAGCACCCCCGGATGTGGGCAGAAGCCCGCCCCTCAGCCCCATCTCCCCATCTGATCTCCCACCGACTCCCAGAGATTTGGCATAAACCCCTCTTGAGTCTGTGCACTCCTCTCTTGAGTGGTGGCAATGGTGGGCAGCCATCAGGCCCATCCCTCCAAAAGCATGAATGGAGACCACCAGTCCCCGCCCTCCTCCTGCTCTCGCCATCCCTGCAGCCACACCCTTGCAAATGGCCACTGCTTTGCCTCCCTCGGGCTCTCGGGTGCACATATCAGGCTCTTGTGGGGAGAGGCCCCAGGGAGCAAGAGCCCGTGGCCCACACACTCTTCTCTGCCTTGGAGGAGGCACAGACTGGGGAGGTCCAAGGAGGCCCACCTCTACGCTGACACCCTCCCCAAGCCCTTCTCTATTAAGCAGCCAATGGGATCTTTTAAAAATCAATCCAAAGAAATCAATCGGGTCATGTTACACTCCCCTGGGTCAGCCCTTCAATGGCTCCCCATTGCTCTCAGAGTAAATGCGGAACTCCTCAAGCGCTAATAGCTGACACCGAGTGCTTATCACATACGAGGCATTGTGCTGTTCTCCACGCATGATCCCACTGAATCTCTTGACAACCCCAGGAGGCAGACACTGTTATTCTGTCCATTTTGCAGATGAAGAAACTGAGGCACATGGGATTAAGAAACTTGCCAAGGTAGAAACCATCAACAAAACAACAAGAAAGTCCACTGCATGGGAGAACATATTTGCCAAAGATATTTCAGATAAGGGTTTAATCTCCAAAATTTATAGAGAACTCATACAACTTAACAAAAGGAAGACAAACAATCCAATCAAAAAATGGGTAAAGGATCTAAATAGACACATTTTGAAAGAGGACATAAGGAAGGCCCAAAGACATATGAAAACATGCTCAAAGTCACTAATCATCCCAGAGATGCAAATCAAAACAACAATGAGATACCATCAGCTGTCAGAATAGCTGTCATCAACAAATCAACAAAGGACAAGTGCTGGAGAGGATGCGGAGAAAAAGGAACCCTCGTGCACTGCTGGTGGGAATGCAGACCGGTGCAGCCACTATGGAGGACAGTATGGAGTGTCCTCAAAAAGTTAAAAGTGGAACTCCCATTTGACCCAGTGATCCCACTTCTGGGAATATATCCCAAGAAACCAGAAACACCAATCAGAAAGCATATATGCACCCCTATGTTCACAGCAGCACAATTCACCATAGCTAAGATTTGGAAACAGCCTCAGTGCCCATCAGCAGATGAGTGGATTAGAAAACTGTGGTACATCTACAGTTTACTACACCGTAAACTGGAATACTATGCTGCTATAAAAAAGAAGGAACTTTTACCATTAGCAGCAGCATGGGTAGAACTGGAGAGCATTATGCTAAGTGAAACAAGCCTGTCGGAGAAAGATAAGTATCACATGATCTCACTCATATGTGGGATATAATGATCAACATAATTGGATGAACAAGAATAGATCCAGAGACTAATGGCAGGAGGGGAGGGTTAGAGAGCAACCAAAGGACTTGTATGCATGCATATCAGCATAACCCATGGACACAGACACTGGGGCGGTGGGGGCTTGCCCAGGGTGGGAATGGCTGGCGGGGCAGGGGTCAATTGGGGGAAAAGGAGACACATGTAAAGCTTTAGACAATAATAAAAATAAAGTAAAATAAAAAAGAAACTTGCCAAGGTCACATTTAATAAGTGGCTGGGCTGGGATTCTAACAAGTCACTGTCATACTAGAGTCCTGTGTCCACAGCCTTTCTCACAGTGTCAGGGTCTCCATTGCACAGGCTGCATGAATCGTTTTACATGAACAGACACACACACACATACACACACGTGTGTGTACCCATGCGTGCACGCACACACACACACACACCAGGATGAGAACAGATGTGGTTTCTGGTGGTGGGATTATGGGTGCTTACTCACATGTTCCAATTTTCCTGTAGGAAACAAGTACTTGTTGGTGCCTTTAAATTGAGAAAGAAAACATCGAAATCTCTTTAATCTTTTAAAAAGAAGAACGTCCACATAAATGGTTTGCCATTCCCTCCCATTCCCCACAGAGCTCACAGAGCATTTCAAGCTGTGGAGGCCTGTGAGAATGTAGGTGCTTGCTTCAGACAGACCAGGGTTTCTATCTTGGCTCTTACTGTGTGGCTTTGAGCCAGTTTCTTAACCTCTCTGACCTCAGGTGACTTCCTGACCTCTGACCTTTTCTGCCAACCTTGCAGTCTTTACAGGACTATTGTGAAGACTGGAGAGAAAGGATGTAAATGATTTAGCACCAGACTTGGCACAAAATAGATGCTCAATAAATGGTGCCATCATCTGTAGCCCCCCCCCCCACCACGGACAGACAGGAGGCAACATGGACACCTCATGGAGCCCCAGTGCCCACACCCAGAAACAGCCACATCTAGCCACTCAGCGGTGTCTCTGGTGAGCCGCATGCCCGCCTGCCTGCCCAGCTGCACCCCTCTCTGGGTCTCTCTGCTTGGCTGGCTGTCCGAGGACGTGGGCTGCCTGAGATGACCCCAGGGCAAGCCACGGATGGGAACCCAAAAATACAGGCCACCCAGATGATGGCTGCTTTCATGCCTGCAGGTACTTCAAACCTCCTCTCCTCCCCCCACATCCTTGCCGCCACCCCCACCCCCCCATCCAGGACAGAAGGAGCCTTTTCTCACCCAGGTGGAAACCCCAAGTCAGCTTCTGGAGGCTGTGGGTTGGCGATCACTGGGAGAGGGGGGCAGGGAGACAGGGAGAGAGGAGGGGAGAGAACAGCCGGGCAGAGGCCCCTGTGGCTCGTCTGGTATTTACTTTCTGCCACAGCCTTGAATACCGTCGGGCTCTGAAGGAATTTCCAAGAAGATCGAAATTTAAGGAAATCAAAGTTTAATTAGTCACAGCTGCTGTAATGTATTCCAGGTGATGGCTGGTATGGCTGCGTCTCCCCTCCAGGCCCCCTGACACCTCTCACCCTCCACGGGGGCAAGTAAACAGTGGGGTGTTTGTGGTGGGAGCCGGTCCCCAGGCAGCTGAGCAGGGATGGGGAGGCAAGAGAGAGCTGTGTGCTGCCTCCCGCCACCTACACAGACATCTGAAGGAGAGCGGGAGGGAGACGGCACACAGCCGCCCTGCCTCCTCTCCCCTCCTTGCTCAGCTCTCATTCTTCTCTTCCCAAGTGGTAGCAGAGGCCAGACAGAATGCCAGGGAGCATGCACAGGGAGGAAGGGTTAGGTCTCAGCTCACTCCTAATTACAGGGTGACCTTGGGTAAGTCATTTAACTAGGAGATTGGCAATGTATCTGGAGTCAGAGGTCCTGGGTGGGAATCCCAACTCTGCCACTCCGCTCTGCAGCCTTGGGAAAGGTGATGAACCTCTCTGAGTCTAGGCTACTCCATCTACAAAATGGCATTAAAAATAGCACTGGGCCCGGCCAGCGTGGCTCAGTGGTTGAGCACCGACTTATGAACCAGGAGGTCGTGGTCCGATTCCCAGTCAGGGCATATGCCCGTGTTGCGGGCTCGATCCCCAATGTGGGACATGCGGAGGCAGCCCGTCAGGGATTCTCTCTCATCACTGATGTTTCCATCTCTCACTCCCTCTCTCTTCCTCTCTGAAATCAATAAAAAATATATTTATTTAAAAAAAGAAAAGAAATAGCATTGGCTCATAGGATTGTTGGAAGAGTTCAGTGCAGTCACATACATCAAGTCACATGCGAAGGACCCTCAAGTGCTGCCTATGAGGCCACAAGAACTCAGTTAGTAACCACAGTGGGCCTCAGTTTCCCTACTTAAAGCTGGGATGGGTTCCAATGCTGTAGTAGCAGAACAGCAATGTCAGGTCCTAAAAGAAAGGTCAGCTGGGAGCCGTGCAAAGAGTTCCTCCTTCAAAGCAGGTTCTTCAGGGAGGGGGTGTGCTGAGATGCCGAGAGGGACTGACCGGGAGGCATCCTGACCTAGGGCCCAGCTCCAGGGCTGGGGTGGGGGCGGGAATTGGCAAGGGTGGGGAGCAGGTGCGCCCTTCGCTGCATCTATGCTAAGCCCAGCCATTCCACCGTGACCCCTTATGGGAGCCTTACTGGTGGGCTGACCCCAGCGCCCCCTCCTCTCAGTCATCGTGTCGGAAGGACTGTCCACATTCCCCAGTGCAGGGGCTGGTCACTGAACTCGGCTGTTCCGTCCCAGCCAAGTCTGGGGCAGGGACAGGGCCTGGGCTTGCTTTGCACCCCACTCTGCCCGCACTGAGGCCTTTCTCCATCTTGTGTCCTGGATGTCAAAAGGGGCCGTCCCCAAGGACACACACAGGCACCCTAACGGTGTCTGGTCCATAGGCAACGCTCCTGCTGCTGTCCCTGTGAAGACCTCAGGGGACACCCACCCAGCCTCGTGGGCTCAGACACTGGGCGTCTGCAGGTGTGAGCTCAGCTCCATCAGCTCCCTGTGGTCCGCAGTGGATGGTTCTCCAGGTGTGGAAGCTGGACTTGACCCCCTCATGCCACCTGGTCTCTCCAAGCCCAGCCCACCAACCTCTCCCTCTCTGTGTCTCTCACTTCTGTCCCCCAGCCCTGGGAGTCATTCCTAGTCTGTTTTTGAAACTCAAAGCCAAAAATCCATTATTTTTCTCTCTGCATTTCTGCTGTGTCACCCCTTCCCCGAGGCAATGAGCAGAAAAGTCCAGCCAACTAACAGGAAGGGTCAAGGGGTGGAGGGACACAACCAGAAACCAAAACTTGTCAGTTAACAGTTCAAAACAGGATCCTGCTGCATGCAGAGGGAGCTCATGGGTCATTCCAAAAACACGGTCTGTTTGTGGGATTTTTCTGTGTGGGATTTTTTTTTTTAATAAATGTATTACTGGTGAGGACTGTCATTTGTCCAGTTTATATCTTCCTCTTCCTTTGCAGTCAGTCGTTAGGAAGAAGTGAGAGGGAGTGCAGCAGACACTATTGCTTGCGGGTCTGTAACCATTTTCCTGCTTTCCTTGTCAGCGGACCCACTTCTACCTCAAAGGCTGACCATGCCAGCTGGTCATTTTTCCAGCCTCCTTTGCAGCTAAAGATGGTCATGTGACCCAATTCTGGCCAATAGGACCTGAGAGGAAGTTGGCCGAGGTGACTCCTGGGAAAGGCTTTCCTCTCTGGTTTAAAAAAGAGAAAAAGATAGATGAGGAGAAAGCCTCCCTCCTGCTCACAGCGGATGCGTGAGGACCACAGCTGGGGTGGCTGCAAGAGGACCCGTCTGCAGGCAGAAGCCAGCCCTGGAGGTCGGCAGGGCAAACGTGGGACACACCTGGGCCCCTGATGCTTGCATTGTGCCTTGAATGATCAACTACAGACTTCACGGTAAATGCGATAAGGGGTGTGACAGTGTGAGGCCTCTTTAAGTTTTCCTTCAGTCGCTTGAAGCCAAAAGCAGCCCAACCTCCGCTGGGTCTCAGAGTCCTTTTGGGTCTGTGCTAGTCAGGGCCTTCGTTCGTTGCATGTAGCCACAGGATTCCAGCCGAACTTGCTCAGAAGTATGACTGGGGCTCAGAACATTGGAACTGGGGACTCGAAACCCTCAGGGTTTTCTCTCCGACTCTCAATGTGTCTCACCATTTTGAGATCATAAAATCCTTGATCATTTATCATGAAAAGTCTGGTTTTCCAGAATTAATTAGGTTTTTTTTAATTAATTTTGATATGCCTTGAGAAAAACAAATATATTTATGTATATTTATACACACACACACACACACATTTCTTAGCTTTCAAATTCTATTTATATTCCAGAAGGACTTTTTTAAAATGGCAGATTCCCTTTGTCAGTAATTCCCCTCCAGGGTTCTACGTGTGCGCCCACGAGGCCTCGGGGATCTGGGATCGTAGTTGTTGCTGTTTGAATAGTCACCTCCTCACATTCTGGGTGCCCTGGGCAGGCCGCTGGTGAGGAACCTCCCGACCACCACATGGGAGAAAGCTCTGCGCCAGGAAGCCGGTGCCCGGGCGCCAGGGCCTCACTTCCCTGGCGGGGACACCGCCTTCCGGTAAAGGAAGCCTTCTCTGCACAGATAACCTGCTGCTTCGCTTTCCTCAAATGGGTTCAGTGTTTGGTGCCACCCCCTCGTCGGACAGCAAGGAGGAGTCACTGTCAACACCGTGGGGCGCCACGGACCTATGAACACAACGTTTTGAGTGTTGAGTCAATAAGACACAAACGTGGGGGATTTTTCTTTTATTTTTCTTTTATTTTTTTATTGTTTTCATTTTTTATTTCTTGTCTACCTTTTCCTTGTCTACAAGCAAAAATGGGTTTTTGAAAAACAACAACTTGGTTAGAATACCACAGTCTGATGGGAAACATAAGCAAGAAGGTGGGCGGTCACGCGGGTCGTGTGTGATATCCTCTGTTCCAGGCGGGTGGTTGGGGGATTGGTGTTTCGAAGCTCCTCTAGCGAGTCTGGCCCAGAAGGAAGCACTGCACAGAGTGGGAGCCCTTGAGGACAGGGTCGTGTCTTATGTGTCATTGAGTCCTTGACCCTCACATGACTACAGACCCTCACATGGTGCTTAGTAAATGTCCCCTGGCCCCAGCCAGTTTGGCTCAGTGGATAGAGCATTGGCCTGCGGACCAAAGGGTCCCAGGTTCGAGTCTAGTCAAGGGCATGTTCCTCCTCAGCCCGGGCCCTGGTCAGGGGGTCTGCAAGAGGCAACCAATCGATGTGTTTCTCTCACATCAATATCTCTCTCTGTCTTTCCCTCTCTCTTCCACGCTCTCTGAAAATCAATAGAAAAATACTCTCAGGTGAGGATTTTATGTAAATAAAAATTTAAAAAGTGTCCCCTGACCCAGTGAAGGAGAAGAGGAAAGATGGATCAGCAGTGAGGGAAGGTTTTTCTGTAGACTCTTTCGCAGCCATAACGTTCCTGAGAAGCGCTCCTGTCCCTGAGTCTTTGGAGTCTTTGGAAACGGGCCCCTCAAGATGGGGTTGGGGACAGGAGGCGGGTGGACAGAGCTCAGTGGGCGCCGGGGCCCTGCCCGGGGTGCAGCCGTGAAGCCAGGGCTGGGCTCCGTGAGAGGGGCTTCTCGGAACCCCTGCCATGGGGAGGCTCTGCAACCCCTGCACCAGGCCCCGAGGAGAAAGCGCATTTGTTTACTTGACCTGAGTGACATGTTCATTGATTTCCCCGGAGCGGTTCATTCATAAAGGCAAATTGAGCCTCCCTCCTGGGGAGGCCAACGGCCTTTTAACAAGCTCCCCGAGGGGCGCCTCTGATAATGAGTCACTGATGAGCCAGAAATGGAGTCTTCTGGCCCTGCCTGCCCCTTCTGGCCAGAGGCTGCTGAGCAGCGGGCAGGAGGTGGCACCTGGAGACCCGGGGCCTGGGCGGGGCCTGGCCATGGGCACTGGACGGGCAAACGGGCAGATGTGGGATGCGCCCAGTTCACAAGCATCCGGACAATTAGAACAAAGGGATCTGTTGCTCCGATTTCCTGGCTCAACCCCTCCCTGCAGTTGGTTCAAGGAGGTGAAAGCAACGGGGTAGAGGGACTGAGGGCGGTTCTTGAACAGAAACGCCGTGTTTCCTTCCTCGCTGGTCCCCAAAATTCCAGTCTAGACAACAGCAGCTGCTCAGACAACGCTGTCGCGCCTTCGGTTCAACCTTCATTTTACCGTCGAGGAGACAGGCCCAGCGAGGCGTGGCCGCTGCGGTCAGACGGCCGGTGTTTCCCACAGGAACTTGTCGCTCGCCCACAGGCGCGTTGGTAGCGCGCGCCTCGCGCGGCCCTTACGGCAAACATATGGGGTAGGTATTTCGGACCCGATATTTTATTTTATTTTTATTGTAACATCACTTTCCATTTTTTTAAAACCGTGCCCTCTCCGCCCCTCACGCTCTCTTTTAGGGTCTTTCCCTTTATCTTTGCAGACGACGTGGCTGAGCTGGTGCTCAGGCAGCATCTGGGACCCGCGGGGCTGGGCAGCTCTTGCTTCCTTACTCTCGCTGTTTCCCCTTCACTCCTTCCTTTGTCTCCCCTATTCCGTGCTTTCTCCTCCACTTCTAGGTCCCCCCCCTTCCCCTCTCCATTTTTTTCTTTTTCTTTTTTTTTAACTATCACCTGAGGATATGTTTTCACTGATTTTTCGAGAGGGAGGGAAAGAGAGGGGAAATGAGAGAGAGAGAGAGAGAGAGAGATCAATTGGATGCCTCCGTACATGCCCCTACCGTGGCTCAAACCCGAAACCTGGGTATGTGCCCTGACTGGGAATCGAACCCACAACCCTTTGGTGCACAGGACAATGCTCCAACCGAGTCACACCAGCCAGGGCTCCACTTTTTTTTTTTTTTTCTTATGTGGCAGCCCAGAGACTGGCCAAGAATTAAGACATGTGAGTTCTAGTCCCTGTCCTGCCACCGACTTGTTGGCTGATCTGGGACCTGTTCCTTCTCTCTGGGCTTCCGTTTCCTCCTCAGAAGAAGGGCTGGTCCTTTGCTCTTTGAAACTGCTTCCG
Source organism: Murina feae (assembly GCA_004026665.1). Taxonomy (NCBI): domain Eukaryota; kingdom Metazoa; phylum Chordata; class Mammalia; order Chiroptera; family Vespertilionidae; genus Murina; species Murina feae. The sequence goes on from PVJC01023076.1 coordinate 16,841, forward strand.
GCTCACAGAGAGAATGACATGGCTGTGTCTTTCTGGAACCCGGGTGACTCATGAATGAAGCTTATGCGGACGTCTTACCCAGAGAACTGGGGGTGCGTAGCGAGAAGTCTCAGCCCTGGGGACAGCGGCCACCTCCATAGCTCGCCGATGCTTTTCATGGTGATGAGTGGCCAGCCAGTGTGTTCCCGCTGGTGACGGGGTCTGTCCGCGCAGCCTCGCTCAGGGTTAGGGCCGTCTCACTCTGCTCTCCGCTTATCGTGTGTGGCGTGGCTGTCACTATTGATTCCTCATTATTGAGAGAGAAGCTTCTTATTTTCTCTTAGGGATTTTGACGGCAATTAAGATGGGCAGCCAGCAGGTGAGCGATGGAAACTTGGTAATGGTCTAAGCCTTTTATACGCCATTATTCTTTTGGGAAAAAATTGTTATTAAAATTATGAAATAAACAATGAAGAGTGAAGTGGCCCTAAAGGATGAGGATCTTTAAGGAAAGCAGCTCATAAGTCAATGCGGTGCCTTTGTTATGAGACTCATGGAACTCTGCGCATTCTAGCCTGGGTTTTATCTGCAGGTTATCAGCCCACTTCTTCCAGCTTCCCCAGGACGGGTTCAGGGGAGAGAGCGTTTCCAGGGGGCACTTATGTTTCAGAACTGGAGGACTTCAGGGAGTGGGTATTTAAAAGGCCTTGTCTTCGTTCTTTCTAATAAAAGGGATGTGACTGCCGGCTTTTGAGTAATCACAAAGAGAAAATGTCCTATGGCCGCATGGTGTTGTCTTAGTTTCCTATTGATAATATAATAAACTGCCACTAAGTTAGTGGGTTAAACAGTGCAAATGTATTACCTTAGTCCTCGGAGTCAAAAGTCTCACTGGGCTAAAAATCAAGGTGTCGGCAACTTCACTCCCTCGGGAGGCTCTAGGGGGCGCCAGGGGAGAACCCGTTTCTCGCCTTTTCCAGCTTCTGGAGGCTGCCCACATGCCTTGGCTCATGGCCCTTTTCCATCTTCAAGTCAGCAATTGCATCACCCTAACCACTGCTTCCGTCCTCACTTCCCTGATGTGACTCACCTGCCTCCATCTTTCACATAGAACAACTCGTGGTGATATAGGGTCCACCTGCGTAATCCATGGTAGCCTCCCTAGCTAAAGAAGTTCACATTGATAACTGGATTGATCTGACAAGCTCAAAGAAATGGATAAATTCCTAGAAACATACAGTCTTCCAAGATTGAATCAGAAACAGAATATCTGAACAGACCAATTACTACTAATGAAATGGATCAACTTATTTTAAAGAAGCAATTTTAATTATTAATAATTAATATGTAACTATTGTTTAAAGGAATAAATTAAACTGCAAAGTCCATCTTGCCATGTAACACACCATCTTCATGGTTATGGGACTAGAATGTGGACGTCTTGGGGTTACCATGACCCTGCTTGCCTACAGGTGTCTTTTGACTATAGGAAAACCATTTGATGGATTGAAAAAGCAGCCACAGGCCCTACCTGGTCTGGCTCAGTGGATAGAGCATTGGCCTGTGGACTGAAGGGTCCCGGGTTCAGTTCTGGTCAAAGGCACATGCCTGGGTTTCGGGCTCGATCCCTAGTAGAGGGCATGCAGGAGGCAGCTGATCAATGATTCTCTCTCATCATTGATGTTTCTCTTTCTCCCTCTCCCTTCCTCTCTGAAATCAATAAAAATATAATTTAAAAGAAAAGAAAAAGTAGCCACAGAACCTTCTCAGCCCCCTTTATGCCACTTCTCCACATGACTTTTCTACTCTTTCATCAAGAGGTTGAGTTTATTTCTCTACTTTCTGAATTTGGGTTTGGTCATGTGACTTTGGTCAATGAGACATTAGCCAATGTGATACAAGAAAAGGCATCAGGGATTGCCTTCCCTTCCTACTCACCATGTCCACAGACACCTTGACAAGCCTGAGGTAGTCTGCTGGCTGATGATACAGGTCATTCACCTCTGTCGCCACAGCCAGCCACCTGCCAGACAAGTGAGTGAGACTATTGTCTGTCAGCTGACTGTGGACACATGAGTGAGCTCAGCCAAGACCAGATGAACATGCCAACGGATCCCAGCCCAAATGACCAAACAATAGGATCCTGAACAGATACTAGTAAATGTCTGTTTTAAGCCACACGTGTTGGTGTGGCGTATTACAGAGCATATGCTAATTAGCTCAACCAGTAACCCACTTTTGTCCAATGAGATAAAGTTTTTTTCAATGATGACATCTCACTTCAAGGCCCTCTGGGTTCTGATGGATAATTCAGGAGAAATTCTTGTGAAATGAAACTTACATTCTACCATTATTACAAAGAGCTAGATACCTTTCCACTGATCAGTAAAAAAAAATAAGAGAATTGCTTCCTAAACAAAGTATGTCGAGTCTTTTTTTTTTTCTAGTCAATTATTACACAGGGCAGGGCAAACAGTAGGTGCTCAATAAAGACTTGTCTATTTGACTTACATAGAAGTTGGCCCTGAAAGAACGAGGCAGCCACATTTTCAGGGCGCCGATTTAGGCAAAGCTCTGTTCCTTGGGAGAATGTGAGGAAGCCTTTTTTATGGACCCAAAAAGCGTCAGCTTTCCTCATTCAGAAGTTTACCTCGGTGTTAACACTTACCCCAGGCTCCTGAGTAGGTCCTGATACAGCCACACCAGAGTGGCTGCGCCCTTGGGACCTTCATGATTCAATGCTACTCCCTGGCAATTAGTCCCTAAGGATGCCCTCCTGCCGAACCAACGAACCACACCTCCCAGTACCCAATGCGCCAAAATGATGGCGGGTGATTTCCAAGACTTCAGCCTTAGGCTCTTGGAATGCTTGCCCTGGATGAAGCCAGACACCGTGAAAAAAGTCCAGCTAGCTTGAGTCCACCGTGCTATGAGGAAGCTCAACTAGAGAGGTGCCCAACCAGCCTCTGGCTGCTGTAACCATCCGGCGGAGGTGAGTGAGACGCCATCTTGAACACCCAGCCCAGGGGGGCCTTTAGATAGTTCTGCGTCTGCAGAACTGTGAGAGGTAATAATAAGCAATTGTTTGAAGCCTCGAGGCCTTAGGGTGATTTGTTATACGGTAGCTGGTAACTGGGAAAACTCCCCAAAGGTGCCACGACTTCATTCCGCCAGCCTTCTTTTCTCATCGATTCCATCCACAAACTTCGGAAACGAATCAAAGTCTAGTATCGAGCCCCACGGGGAAGTCACATTCAAGCAGCGTTTGGGGATCTGTGCCAGGCTCTTTCACACATTTCACACGACTTAAACTAGTAGTTATGAGCTTGGGCTCTGCGTTCAGACCGCCTGGGTTCCAGTGCTGACTTTACCACTTACTAGCTGTTAACTTCAGACAATTAGCTTAACCTCTGTTCCTTCGTCGATAAAACGTAGAGGATAGTAACACCAACCTCACAGGGTTTTGTGAGGATTAGACAAAATAACTCACGTAAAAATGTTATGTGCCTGGTCACAGAGTAAGCACTTAGCAACTGGAAAAGGCTATAATAATTGTTATTGTAACTATAAACAGCTTCTGCCTTGGAGGAACCTAGAGAAGAGATAAAACATGGGCCAAATTACATCTAAAGGCAAGTACCCACAAGTGTTTTGAACGAATGAGTGACTCCGTTACAAGGTTAAACATACCCCAGTGATGAGATAGTGCTTTGGATGCTCTACAGTAGTCCTCTGGCTGAGATGCTTTAAGGAAGACTTTCTGGAGGAGAAAGCTTTTGAGCAGTGGTTCTCAACCTTCTGGCCCTTTAAATACAGTTCCTCATGTGGTGACCCAACCATAAAATCATTTTCGTTGCTACTTCATCACTGTAACGTTGCTGCTGTTATGAATCGTCATGTAAATATCTGATACGCAGGATGGTCTTAGGCGACCCCCGTGAAAGGGTCGTTCGACCGCCAAAGGGGTCGCGAGCCTCAGGTTGAGAACCTCGGCTTCTGAGCAAGCCCGTGGAGAGGATTCCGGCATCAGTGATGGGGGAGTGACCCCTCCAGGCGAAGGGGGCAGCCATGCAAACTGACGGAACCAAGGGACCCACATTGACATGGAGTGTTGAGGCGAGAGGGGAGACAAAGGGTGTGGGGGCCAGATCAGGATGTGACGATTTCCTATGTTTATTTACTCGTCGGACCCAACAAAGTCAGCCAAGCACGCCGGCCAGGGAGGTTGTCCAAAGCGGCGCCTCACACAGGGGAAGGGGTGTCAGCAGCCAGGCCTGGTCTCGGCCTGGCTCAGCACCCAGAGGATCAGAGTCCCCAGCCTACCAGGAGCCACTCCTTCTCTCTGTTCCTGGTTCCCGGAACCTGGAGAGTGCGCACTGGAGGGACCTCTGGGTGTCCAGCCCAGCTCGCAGGGCTTCTGACACCCATTCCTTTGCCTTCTGCAGCCCCTACCACCTCTCTCCTTATTATTTATGTACTTATTTTTTCAATCCTCACCCAAGGATATTTTTCCCCCATTGATTTTCAGAGAGCGTAGAAGCGAGAGGCAAAGACAGAGAGAAATATCAATGTGAGAGAAACATGTGAACTAACTGCGTCCTGCACTCCCCTTCCGGGGGATCAAGCTTGCATCCTGAACATGTGCCCTTGACTGGAATTTAACCTGGGACCCTAGAGTCCATGGGCTGACGCCCTACCCACTGAGCCAAGCTGGCTAGGGCTAAATTTCCTTTTCAAATCTGGCCACCGCTTCTCAACACCCCTACCCCACCCCTCCTTAGACAGAGAGAGTGGGTAATTCTGACCAAAGGTACATCATCCCACCCGTGACCCGAGGCCTCGGGGAGAAATGACAGACACAGACTCTCCATCCTTCAGGGAGCCTCAACCCCTCTGTGTCTCTCCTCGGACAGTCCTGGGTTCAAATCATTCAGATCTCCCTCCACCTCCTTCTAGCGGTGTGGCCTTGGGCAAATCACTCCAAAGCCTCCAGGTCTCAGTTTCCTGGTCTGAAAAATGGGGAGAACAGCCTGCCTGATTGTTCTGTAGGGATGAATGGGATATCAGAGTGCAAGCCCAGGATGCAATCAATGCACAACGGACAAGCAAAGTGCATTACGACAATCCAAGTGCTTTCTGCTGCCCCGATTCTCCGCTTCTGGACCCCGGCTCTCCCCTGGGAGCAGGCCTGCTGCTCCCGCCCTGCAGGCCTTAAGCACACCCTCCCTGAGCTCCTAGCCCTGCCTGGCCTGCCCGTTGCTTTGGGGGCTGCCTGGCCAGGGGGCCCACTGCCTGCCTGCTGCCAGAGGGTTCTTGAGTGTTGAAATCCTTCCATTCCACGAGGCCAGAGACTTGATTATGTTATTAATTAAGGCAAGATGCCGGGTGCGGGAGATTTATTTTCTTTTCCATATCTGTGGCCATAAATGCCACTCAGGGAGCTCAAAGACCCGTGTCAGCCTGAATCAGGCTCCTGAACGGACGTTTTGTTCCTCGGCCCCTCCTCCTCCGCGTCAGGAAGGAAGTGTGTGTTGTGATACCCGCCCCTCACCCCAATTTCCCTTGCTCCATCTGCACGAGGCAAAACGGGGGAAATACCTGGGCAGTGTGGCATGGGGGGGGGGGGGGGAGGATTTTCCAAGAAATTTGTTTTAAGTTTCTGCCTCATCATTATAGGACTTTCACGTTTCTATTTTTAGCTGCGCCAACGAGCCAGGCCCACATTCCCCTCATCTCCCCGGCCCCAACCTTTGTTTATACAAAGCACATGCTGAAATCATTATTTAAAAAATCTCCAAACCCATAATTGCTCAGGTAGGTGAAGAATGCAGCCTTTATGGATGTAGCTGACCGAGGGGGCCGGCCGATTCCTGGGGAACTATGGCTTATTCATGTTTGTGCCCCCTGCACCCAGCCCTGGCTGAACCCCTGGAAGGCCCAGAAGAATCAAGTAACTTAGAGCGAGAAGAGGCCTTGTCAATAATAGAGTCCAAGCGCCACGTTTTGGGAGAGGAAACAGTGGCCTAAAGTACAGGTGAGACTTGTCCCAAGGCCCACAGGGCGTCCGTGTCATCGCTGGGATTCAAATTAGACGTCCAGCGTCCAGGGTGGCACGTCCCCTCTCACCTGCTGGGGAAATCAGCCTGAAATCCAGACCCCAGCTACTGGTTGTAAGACTTTGAGCAAGGTACGGAACCCCTCTGCGCCTCAGTTTCCTTATCTGTAAAATGGGGAGAACAAAAATACCCACCTGATAAGATTGGTGTAAGGATTCAGTGCACACCTGGAAGCAAGTAAACCCTGGGTTTTGGTTCCAAACAGAGCCAAGCCAAAAACCACACCCAGACGCTCACGTTTGCCCATCTCCCTCTATGTCATCTGGACCTCAGGGTGTGTTTCCCACAGCTCCGCCCATCTAGGGAGATTTCCCTGCCCTGTGGTCTTTCAGGGTCACCCTGAGTGTGGTGGCAGGAGTCCCTGTTTGGCCAGTGCCATGCAGCACTCCAGCTCAGCTGGGCGCCGGGCCGAGTCCTTCCCTTCGCTGGCCCTGAGGAACCCGCCTTGAGGCCACAGCAGCGGGCTGGGGAAGAGGTGTCCGTTTGGAAGAGGTAATTACTTGGGGTTCTGCCCTGTTCTGTGTTTTTATGATTGACCTGTGCCTCCTGCGTGGGCCCAACCCAAATCACTAGCATTTTGACTAACGCCTCTGACAAGACACAGCTCATGACAGACAGGCAGGCAGCTCTGGCCTCGTAGTCATGGGGCGCATGGTCAACACTCAGTGTCTGCCAGGCGTCCTTACTGTCATGCCCGGGCTGCTGTCAGACGGAGAGTAGCTTTACATCAAAGATAAGGCGACCAGACGTCCCATTTTTGGCGGGACGGTCCCGATTTTTAACAGTTTGTCCCACATCCCATGGCATTTTTAAAAAAGTCCCGATTACTCTTTGTAATATTCTAAGTAATAATAAAAAGAAAAGAAAAAAGAAAGGAAAAAAAAGAACTCCTCTCCCTGCCCCCTCCCCCCCCTCCACCTCGGTCAATGGTGTACCGCTTTAAATCTGGTCACCTAGATCAAAGAGGACCTCAGCTCCTCCACTCGGGCTGCCTTGCTACACCCTGGCCCACTGATCTTTTTTGTTTTTTTCCATTCCTCATGCACTTCAAGCTCCTTCCTGCCCCAGGGCCTTGGCATGTGCCTTTCTCTCTGCCTGGAGAACTCTTTCATTTGCTGCTTCATGTGGCTGCCTCTCACCATTTCAGTTCCAGCTCTCCTCAGAGAGACCTTCTCGGACCCACAAGTCTCTCCTTATACCCTATGACCCTGTCTGTACACCGCATAGCACTTTCTCCTATCTGGAATGAACATGATTATTTCTTCCTGTGTCAATTACCTACCCCCCTGAACACACACACACACACACACACACCTTCTCAAACACATACGCTAACATGAACTCCACGAAAACAGGGACTTGGTCGCTCCTGTTCATCACTATTCATGGAGTACATAGCAGGTGTTCAAATAAGTATTTATTGGGTAAATGAAGGAATAATGACTAAATCCTCAGATCACAGCACCACATGCAAGGGATGGCCTGGCCGGAACTGAGTCAGCATTCAGTCCAAGGTATAGCTCCCCCACCCCACGTCTGGGGCGGTCCAGACTTGAGGACAGCCACGGGAAGGAGGGTGTCTGCTAAGCACATGTGACCCTGCCCTTCCACATCTCACCCTCCCTGTGTCTCACTTTACCACATGTAAACTGGGGGGATTCGCTTATAAGGTGATAGCTTCCCTCTCTAAATCAATGCTTCACGCCCAGTATATACCAAGTGACTTTGACCTGGATCGGCCACCACAGAGGGTAGAGGAAGTTTTGGGGTTGAGAGAGTGGACATGGGGCTGGTGGAGAGGAAGAGGGGGGCCTCATAGCATCATACACACCATCTTCAAACACACTTGTCAAGGTTGCAGTTTTGTTTTGTTTTTTTAATATATTTTTATTGATTTTTTACAGAGAGGAAGGGAGAGGGACAGAGAGTTAGAAACACCGATGAGAGAGAAACATCAATCAGCTGCCTCCTGCACACCTCCCACTGGGGATGTGCTGCAACCAAGGCACATGCTCTTGACCGGAATCAAACCTGGGACCTTTCAGTCTGCAGGCCGACGCTCTATCCACTGAGCCAAACCGGTCAGGGCTCAAGGTTGCAGTTCTAATGCTCTTTAGTTAATGTTTGTCCCTCTTTCGACTGTAAGTCCCATGAGGGCAGGTGCCCTGAATGACCTGCTCACCAGGGTACCCCCTACATCAGTGGTGCTCAGAGTCTTCAGCCTCAGGACCCCTTTCCACTCTTAAAAATCCTTGAGGGCCCCCAAGGGCTTTGGTTTCTACTGCTTAGACCTGTAGATCAGAGGTTCTCCACTGGGGGCCGTTTGGTTCTATCTGGAAACATGTTTGATTGTCACAACGTGTGGGGGTAGCAGATGATACTGGCATCCAATGGGCAGAGGCCAGAGATGCTACCCATATCCTACGGTGCCCAGGAGCGGCCCCACGACAAAGAACTATCAGCCCAAAACGTCAACAGTGCCAAAGTCGAGAAGTCTTGCTGTAGATAGTTCACTGTATTAGAAATTAAAACGGAGAACGCTGTACATGTTTACGAATTCATTTAAAACAACACAAATAAATCTACACGTTCGCATTAATACATTTTAAAAATAACTATATTTTTCGAAAACAAAACTATTAGAAAAATTTATGCTTTAGTTTATGAATTTCTTTAATGTCTAACTTAACAGAAGACAGCTGGCTTTCCATATCTGTTCCTGCATTCAATCTATTCCAATATGTTGTTTTTGTTGAAGTGCATGAAGACAATCTGGTCTCACACAATATGTTGTTGGAAAGAGGGAGCGTGTTTTAACAGCCTTTTCACATAACTATGCATATTCTTCTTTCTTATTACACCAAAACTCAACAACGGTGACTCCTTAAAGGTTAGTTACTATGTGGAATCTGAAACCACATCCATACATTTTTTATATTCTGTTATTTTAAAATTCATTGATCTGTCTTGGACTTTGAGCGAATCTTTTACCCAGGCGTGATTTGTGACATCATATGTTGTGGATTGAATTGTATCCACAACCGCCCCCCCCCCAAAAAAAATCATATGTTGAAGTCTTAACAATCAGTACTTCAGAATGTGGCCTGCTTTTTTTTTTAATATATTTTTTTTATTTTTTACAGAGAGGAAGGGAGAGGAATAGAGAGCTAGAAACATCGATCAGCTGCCTCCTGCACATCTCCCACTGGGGATGTGCCCGCAACCAAGGTACGTGCCCTTGACCGGAATCAAACCTGGGACCCTTCAGTCTACAGGCTAATGCTCTATCCATTGAGCCAAACCAGTCAGGGCAGAATGTGGCCAACTTTTGAAATAGGGTCATTCAGACGTTATTAGTTAAAATGAAGTCATAGTGGAGTAAGGTGCACCCTAACCCAAGATGACTGGTGTCCTTTATTTAAAAAGAAAAAGGGAATTTCAACACAGACACAGGGCGATTGCCAGAGAAGATGAAGACACAGATGAAGGTGACGTACCTACAAGCCAAGGAATGCCAACGATGGTCAGCAAACCACCAGAAGCTGGGAGAGCATGACGCAGATTCTTTCTCACGGCCCTCAGAAGAAACCAACCCTGCCGACACCTGGATTTTGGACTTCCAGCCTCTACGCTGTAAGAGAATAAACCGCTGTTGTTAAAACCAACGTACCAGTGTATGGCACTTGGTTAAGGCAGCCCTAGGAAACGAATACATCATACACTGGTCATTGTGAAAGCAGTGGCTCACTGAATCATGCAGAT
>PVJC01023077.1:0-26715 GCA_004026665.1 Murina feae
ACTTTTTATTTTTACCTTTTTCTTCTTCCTCCTCTTCTTAAAGAATGCCCTTCAGCATTTCAAATAATCCTGGTTTGGTAGTGATGTACTCCTTTAGCTTTTTCTTGTCTGTGAAGCTCTTTATCTGACCATCAATTTTACATGATAGCCTTGCTGGGTAGAGTAATCTTGGTTGTAGGTTCTTGCTATTCATCACTTTCAATATTTCTTGCCACTCTGTTCTGGCCTGCATTGTTTCTATTCATAAATCAGCTGACAGTCGTATGGGTACGCCCTTGTAGGTAACTAACTGTTTTTCTCTTGCTGCTTTTAATATTCTCTCTTTGTCTTTTGCCCTTGGCATTTTAATTATGATGTGTCTTGGTGTGGTCCTCCTTGGATCCCTTTTGTTTGGGGTCTTCTGCGCTTCCTGGACTTGTAAGTCTATTTCTTTGACCAGATAGGGGAAGTTTTCTGTCATTATTTCTTCAAATATGTTTTCAATCTCTTGCTCTCACTCTTATTCTGGTACCCCTATAATTCTGATGTTGGTATACTTAAAGTTGTCCCAGAGACTCCTTACGCTATCTTCATATTTTTGGATTCTTTTTTCTTTTTTCTCTTCCAGTTGGGTGCTTTCTGCTTTTTCATATTTCAAATCTTTGAATTGATTATTGCAAACCTCTAGTCTGCTATTGGATCTCTGTATAATTACTAAGTTTATCGGTGGATTCTAGAAAATTCTTGAAAAACCTTAAAACCATAGTTCTGAACTCTGTATCCAGTTGTTTGCTTTCCTCCATTTCTGTCATTTATGACCTGTTTCTTTGTCTCTGCATTTTGGCTGCTTCCCTGTGTTGATAGAGTGGCTTTCTGTGCTAGGTGTCCTATAGGGCCCAGTGAATCAGCCTCCCCAATCACCTGGGGTGGATACTCTTGTTGTACGCCTTTGAAGGCTGGGTGCACAGTCTTGTTTTAGTTATCACTGGGAGGTATCACTGGGAGGAAATGGCCTGCAGGCCTTTCTCCTTGTTGTTTGGAGTTTGGAACTTTTGGAGTTCTGTCCCAGCTGCAGTCCCTCAGGCTATGCTGCAAGCAGGCAGGCTCACAGCTTGGGTGGGGTTGTAAGTTGGGTAGTGCGGGGTCTCAGAATCACCAGGGTGGAGCAACCCACAATGGCTGCCCCTCTGCCGACTCCGCAGCTTCTCCCAGATTTGGGGCCTCCAAGCCCTGGCATCTGTGCGCCCCTGAGTCCCTGAATCTCCATGTCAGTGATCGCTGCGAACAGCTCTGCTGGAACGCCATTCGTCTTCCACCCTGTTGCCCTACAGCCCGCATCGCATTCAGTGTGACCCCAGAGATTATCATCTCCTTCCAAGCCACAGACCCAGGTGCTGCCTCCGCGCTGCCTCCATTTCGCATGTCCTTACCTCTCAGTTTTGGCACTGGGAACTTCTACTCAGTCTCAATGCACTCCTTCACTTACCTTCTAGTTGTAAAGCTTCCCCTCCCTTGATTCTGGAGGATGACCATTTATCTGTATAGTTGTATTTTTATAATGTAGTTGTGGAGGCTGCACATTTAGGTATATACCTCATGCCACCATCTTGGTTCACTCTCAAAGCTGTTCTTTAGGTTGAGAACATTGAAGAAGTTCTAATCAAAGTAGATGTCAAACACAAAGGCATGAGGACAAGAAATAGTAGATCTTGTTTGGGAACTGTTAAGTTGTTTCAAGTGATGGCTGCTTCACATGCACAGGGGAGCACACAAGAGAGAAAGATGGAGAAGCTATCTGAGCCATATTATGACAGGCCTACTGAACCAAGCCAGGATACTCTACCCATTGATCAGCTCATGAAGAAAGCTTTTGTACAAAAGATAAGGATTTGGTTTATTTCCAGAGTTATCAAAATATGGTATCTAGAAAGTCTTTGAGTTGTGAGAGGCTAATATAGAAACGATTTAGGAAATTATTACAATAGTCCAAGATTCCAAATGAAGATTTTCTCTAAGATAGTATCTCTATGAATGGAGAGTCAGGTATGGAATTGAGATTGAATTATTAGATGTGAGAGGCTAGGGGATGACAGGAATTAATAATGACCACAGGTTTTCTGGATTGGTAACCAGCTGTCTATAACTTTATCTGAGAAAACTTAAATGGGATATTCTCTTAAATAGCTACTTGATAAATGTAAGCAGTTAGAAACCTAGTCTGAGTCTCTAGAACAAGATAAAGTCTAGGACTGAAAAGAGGGCTGGGAATTACTATTCGCTATCATACTGGTAGGGTTGAATGAGAGTTCAAATCAAGCCGTGAGTTGTAGACCCATGGAAATAATGTGGAGCAATTAAGGAAGACAGTTGAGGAGAGGCAAGCCCAGTGTATATCATCATTTAAGATGTAAGTAGAAAATGAGAAAAGAGTAGGCAGAAAGGCAAGAGAAAACCATGGGATTTTACTTTCCTTCAGGGAGGAGCATGAATAATGTTGAGGTGGTGAAGGCTAAATCCTTTAGTAAGATACATACTGAAGAGATGTCATAGGTTTTGTCCATTGAAATAGTTATAGTGAGGTTGTTAGGTGCAGAAGACAAACCCAAAGAATGATAAAATATACAGGTGTCTGGAACTAGTGGTAAAGGAAGGGTGGGAGATAAGAAAACAGTGTGAAGGGAAGTTTTTGCTTTTAATGTTGCTAGAGTGTGTGTCTGAGGTTCATGGGATCAATCATTGCCAATTGTATGCTCTTTAGCAATCAGCTTTTCAAAAATCAATATCTTGTGGTCATGTCTATATTAAGGAAGGATAAGCTTTCATTATTATTAATGGTTATATACCATTCATTCTGTAACTTATTTAAACACTTTCCTACCATTAAATATTTTGATCATATGTGTAAATTTGCAGTTCTTTCTTGAGTGTGTTTATTTAAATTCTCTTTTTTATTAAATTTATTGGGGTGACATTGGTTAATAAGATCATCTAGATTTCAAGTATAAATTTGCATTTCTAATGCAAATACCTAGTGAGGGTGAGTTTCTGTGTGTGTGTGTGTGTGTTAGGTGCTATGATTGCACACATCTTAAAACAGAGTCAACTAAGACTTAGAAAATTTAAGTAACCAACTCAAGCTCACAAGCCTAGTTAAGTGAGATTTCAATTTGAATATAGGATACTAAATACTAGATTATAATGCTTCCCATGAATGATGGGGACATTTTTAAAGGCAGTGTTAATAAAAGGAAATAATTTATTTGGAGTGAATAGGATTAGGGAATTGATGGAATCTGGAAGGTGAAGTGGAGGTCAGTTCTGAATACCAGGGTGAAACTCTGGGAAATGCCTGTTACTTCTCTGTACCAAGTGCCAAGCTGTCCTTCTGCCTGTGCCCCCAGTGATGTGTCATGAAAAAGCATGTTAAGGACCCCTTGCAAGCATGTCAAACTTGCGGCCCGTGGGCCACAAGTTTGACATGCTTGGTAGAGAGTGAGGGGAGACAATTGAGGATGGACTCCTAATTTTTGGTACCCATTTTGTGGACTGCAATATGTTTTAGCAATGTATATCATATTTGCTGTATATTCTCTTGGGACAATTTAGTGAGTTTACTGGATCCTTAAAAATTTGCTTCTTTCCTACTGAGAAGGAAAAAAACACACACAACTTAATGCTGATTCTATCAACATAAAAATCAACTGTTGCAAAGTTATCTTCTATTTCAATGATCCAGTAACAACGTGTATAGGCAAGGTCATTGCCCAGGCTGTGTACCATGCAAAGCTAGGGCTACCATTCACATCACTTACATGGACACTTTACTACTGACTGTAACCCTTAGTGTAGCTCGGTGAGCCTGCAGCTGTTTCATATATGAATTTCACAGCAGAGGCATCCCCTGCAGGAGAGCTTAAGGGTTAAGCTGACATCAGCCCTGACGGTAGGACTTTGAAGCACAGGTGTTGGGCCCAAGTCAGGACATTTTAGTTCACTTTAGTCTCCTTTGACTTTTAGTAATTAGATGAGGATCAGGGGGACAAGGAATCAAGATAGGCAGTTGTGCATTTTGTGACAAACTAAGTAAAAATACAAGAACTTTAGGTCATTGGATGGAATCTTTTCTGAATACAGTTCATGTCACTAAAGACATAATGTGGTTCCTGCTTCGAAAGCTTTCTTAAGGCATCATTGTTCCTACTTCATAATATCCTTAATGTGAAAATAAAAAAGTGGTATTTGTCTTGACTTTCCCAATTGAGAGACCAGATAGAATGAATATTCATATTTTATGTTCTCAAAGTTAATACAACACAAAATGGTAAAATATCTTTATAACTCAAAATTAACTGGTGGAAGGACTTTCCCTTAGTTGCAGATTTATGAATGGAGTGCTTTAATTATCTGTGTGCCCTTGGCAGATGGGTTTAAGTTTTTTTCATTCTGTAAATAATGCTTATATAATGTACTCTAATAAAAGAGTAATATGGACATTAACCATCACTCTGAGACACCTAAGCCACGCCCCCATCCAAGCCACGCCCCCATCCAATCAGAGCATTTGTATGCAAATTAACCCAGCCAAGATGGAGGCCAGCAGCCTCGGAGCTGGAACAGATAGGAGGCTTCCGTTGCAACTGCCAGCCTAGGCTGGCCGGACCTCTGCTCAAAGCAACATAGTTTCAATTATAGAAGCCACAGAGCTGAAGCAAACAGAAGGCTTCCTGCCTGACTAGGCCTCCACTCAAAGTAACAAAGTTTCAATTATAGAAGATAAATAAACCCCAGAAAACTGATTCCAGTAAGCCTCACTGGGAACTTGGGTCAATGGGAGCTGTGGCCAGCCTGAAAACAGCCATTAGCCCCTCACCCAGGCTGGCCAGGCATGCCAGCAGGTGGACATCCCCCAAAGGGTCCCAGACTGTGAGAGGGCACAGGCCGGGCTGAGGGACCCCCCCGAGTGCACAAAGTTTTGTGCACTGGGCCCCTAGTTGTTATATAAAATTCCACGATTGTTTTCACATGCTCCATAGTAATGCTGCTTTACTCACCTCACAGGCATTAAAACAAAGGAAATCAACTCTTATACATGGAAGATTTTTGAAGTTAATGTTTATATTCTTGTGAGTACATAGTGGTGAACTACAGATAGATACTGTATAAATTACTGACATTGTGTAGTACATATAATTACTGATAACTATAAATAGTTATAAAGTTATTAAAGGGTGATTTTTATCCATACTAGGTTTGAATGTTAAATAAAATTTTGTATGTTGGGTAATATAAGCAGAAAAATAAGTACTCACATAGCTGTGAATAAATGATAGGAATGTGAATATTTAATCTAAGTCTTGGGAGAATAAAAATAATATTCTATAAGGAATGCCCTAAAGAGAGGTATTAACAGAAGTGTGATATTCATATATTAGTTTTGAGCTTGGCTCTATTGCATGAACCCTCCTATATCTATATAACTGAACCTGCATTATTGCTGAGAGAGTTGGGGGAGGCAATTGAAGATGAACCCTTTGAAGATGAACAGGAAGAGAATCCCAGGGATAGACCCTTTGAGGAAGACCAAGAGAGAGCTGCCAAGGACATTCCAAGGTGATGACACCTGTCTTCCCCAGCATGACTAGGGAACTCTGTTTTTGCAGGATCATTTACTATTAGAACAAAACTCTAGTTGAAGACATAGGTATGGCCATCATCATAGCAGAACAGTTTAAATAATGTGTATATATTTTTAATGGTGGGGGAGACGGAAACTCATATGTAGCTATTTTTCTGTTTGATAGAATGGTCAGAGACCTGTGTGGATAAAATGAAAGACTCTATATCTCAATCAAATGTCAGATTTCAACCTTGTGGTTTTTCTTTCCCTTAATACCTTCAAGCATGGAATGGAGAGTAGAGTCATATTTCAAATAAAAGAAGAGTTTAGGTTTAAAAGAGGATGTTATGGATCAGATTTAGAAAAAAAAAACAGACCCAGATTTACATTTAAATTTCTGTGTTTCTGTTTTTAATTACATTTTGAAGATTAGGTAATGGCATACCCTGAAATCATGACAAGTTGGTTTATATACTATTTTGGTCCTGAAGAATTATTGTTAGATAAATGAAACCATGCAAATGCTCTATCAGAAATATTTAAAAATTTGTGGTTGATGAAGGAAAAAAAAATTAAAAGTTTGTTGTGATGTTTCATATCTTATTAAGTATTGACAGCCACAGTCCTGCTACAGTCTCTGAGACTCAGTCAATTGTGGAAGACTAAGAAGATTCTTTAGAGAAAGGAAATTGATGTATGGATAAAGGAGGTACTTATAACTATGTTGGAATGTGGAGTAGAGAATGCCAAATCTGTTACCAGTATCTTTTTAAATCACATTCTGCAAGAGAAAATAGAAGGTTAACTAGTATGATTCAAACATCTAGAAAAAGAAGACTGAATAATACCTAAAACAGCTCAAAATTAATTAAAAAATATAAATTATTGATTAAAGATGCTCCCTAGCCAAGTCAATATTCACGTCGGCATTTGATGTTAGTGTTATCAAGAAGACTTCTGTGAAAAAGGGTATTTTCTATTTTATTGTTGATTCAGAATTCCACCCTTACTTGTTGTTTTATTGGTATCCATAGATATAAAGAAAGTATCTCCAGGAAAGTTGCTTGTTCTTACTCTTGATGGCCTTTGCTGGCAGAGTGGTGTCCTACTGGACATTAGTGCTAAAATGAAAGAACTTCATGTTAGAGGCATTTTTTTTTTCTGAGATAGAAAGGTGAGTGGAAAGTGAGTGAGAGGTAGTGATCCTAAAGTCTCCCTATAATCCAGAATGGTAAGAAAATATTAAACTAAATATAGAAAAAGAGAAAGTTAGTGAATATATTTGCATATGCAAATTAGCTTAATTGATACTGCTTGCCTCTACAGGGATTTTTCATTACAAACTGGAGTGCTACATTGTTCAGCTCATATTGAGTAATTTAGTAACTAATGAGACCAGTTTGCACTAATTTGCATATGATAAATGAGCTTAATTGCAGTAAATAACTTGGAGGCATAATTACTTAATTTTCCTGTGTTGCATGGCTTTTAAGTTCACGTATGAACAACTCAAGATAATTTTGCATATTTAAATTAGTTGCTTTTAAATTTTCTTGAACAAAAAAGGAACACACCTTATCAATTGAGCTGTAAGACAATCAGAAGTAAGTTTTACAATATTTTTATTTAAAAAGAAAGGAAATAAAAGGAAAGCAGAAATTTCTTGAGTCTGTTGTTCTTATCATTCACAATCTTACTTCAACTAGGACATCAGCGTTAATATTTAGGAAAATGTTTTAATGTTGAAAATTAATGCACAAATTCTATTAGTAACTGAGCTAGGTGTAAACTGAAATATGTATATGAATGAATCATAACTTTGGAAATGGGGATTATGATGGAGATGTGACGCTTTGTCCCTTACCTAATTTGGGAAGCTAACCCTGCTTCTCCCATCTGCGCTGTTCATGTTGTGCAAGTTGCAGGGCTTTGAGGAAACAGCGTCACTCTGACCCTGGCATGTACTTTCTATCTAGATTAATGCTTCTTATCTAGGAAATTGGTTTCATTGGAGCATCTTAGTGATGTTTGCCAAGAATTACATCACTGGTCTTTACATTTACTCAAGAATGAATGTTTTATCAAAATCTCCATTCTCAAAATTGAAAAACTGAAGAATGCAGAGGTCGATGGCTAACCCATTATTTCATGATACTTAGAATTTTACTTTGAAGGAAAAAAGTATAATTATTCAAAATTAACTTAAGTCATTTAAAATCACCTCTGTGATTCAGTATGAGAAAATAGTTTAAGGTTGTGAAAGTTTAAAACCTATCATTTAAAAACTCATTGCAGTTTTAACTCATTATATATGAAAAAGAGAAGAGGTCATTAGGGTTATTCATTGGCTGCAATATAGAAAAATAACTCATGAAGATTTTCTCTTAAAAGCTCAAGTCCCATTCAATTCAGTAGAAACTTTCTAGATCCTTCAGGGGTGAGCCAGAAAAGTGCTAATAGTAGTATATTCCAAGTTTAAAATGTGAGTTTTTCCTATAATAGGTGCTCAAGAAATACCTGGTGAGTAAGTGAATGAACAAATGAATCCCCCCAAATAAAAACACATTTACTCTCACAACTAGGGCCTGATCTCACGTTTGTGCTCCCAGCCAATTTTTAATCATATTCTCTGGGTAATTCTGGAGTCCCTTTATAAATTCTACTTTGTCTAGTTGCTTCTAGACTGCTAGTGAGGTTATGGTTGTGAAAGTTTAAAACCTGGGCATAGTGGGGCAGATCCTTTTAGTGCATGGACTTTGGCATTCAACCAACTTGAGTTCACATCCCAATTTACTTACTTATTGTGTAGACCTATAATAGCCTCCTGTTCCCTCAAAGCCTCAGTTTCTTCATCTTTAAAATATAGAAAAAGTAGAAGTTTTTCTGATTAGCATTTTGTGAGGATTGAGCAAAAGAGTGTAGTTAAAGTGCTTAGTACAGAACCTGGCATAGAAAATGTATTTAATAAGTGTCTGCTACTATTTTCCCCTGTATGTTGGCCAGTCCAGAATAATGCCCATGATTTTGAGGAAAAATGTTACTGCTTATTTGGAGCATTAGCAATACAGAGATACAGGAGCAATCAATAAACTCCTCTCAGGTTAAAAGCAAGATAATGAATTTTCATTGAACACAACATAAAATGGTCTGTTTGCCTACGTGGTATTTATATTTGGTATTATATACTAGCTCACAATAAAAATATAAAATTTGTCAGTGGAAACATGTTTATCTTGAGAATGAAGATCCTTCTCAAAACAACTAAGGGCAATGTCAGAATAATCTCATTAGCAGCCTAGAAGCAACTAGACAAAGTAGAGTTTGTAAAGAGACTCCAGAATCCATGTTGTCTTTATGCCAAAATGTTGATAATGCCATTTTCTTCTCATTGTGTTGTACTGTCCCCATGATTTGCTTAGAAAAATAGGAATAAACAGATAATTGGAAATCTAGAAGAGTTAGAAGGTAGAATCCATGGTCACCCAGTGCTGTAAGTTACTGTTGAAGAGATATTGAAGTGCACATGCGACTCTCCTCATGCATGTTGCACAAATCCATCACCTGTCATGCCAGAAAAGGCATCTTTCCACATAGCAGCCGAGGGGAGAACTTCCCAGGAGGATCTCCGTTTTGGTATGTGTACATGTGTGGCAGGTACAGATCCCGTTGGGTTTTCAAGTACTTCCTGACTTTGATTGGCAGAGGGAACATATGCCATTGTCCACAGAGAGGTCTGCAAGAAGTGTGGGTGAGGAGAAGGGGTGGCAGGAAACTGTTATTGAAGAAGAAAGCTGCAGCTTGGGCCACAGGACTGAAAATAGTGGTTCTAGTAAGGGGGGACCTTCCAGTTACAAACTATGTCCTGAAGTCAGGATCTAGGAAAACGAGACACTGGATTAAAGCTTAGTATTTTTAGATTTATTAAGTATTTCCTGAGTGCCTCATTTGCATCAGAGTTGGAACAAACACTGAGATACAAAGAGGATTCCTGTGTCTGCCTCCGAGCATTCCCAGTCTGAATGAAGAACACCAATAACAACCAGACCAACACAGTTCAGTGTGACACAGACTGGTGGGCTTCTGAATCAGTTATGACTGGATTTGAATTCCTGCCCTTAGTTATGTAGGCCTGGGCAATTCACTTCACCTCAACCGCCTCACTTTCCTCAACCCCACATGGAGATGGTAGCAGTTCTTACCTGTGGAGGGCTGTGTGTCACATGAGATACTACACACAGTGCGTGGCACATAGTGAGGATTCATCAGAATGTGGCTGTGGCAGACTGGCTGCACCTCCGCAGCAACATGAGGGAATCAGGTCACCCAGTGTGGGCTAGTCCACCAGTACTTCCTGTGGCTGCACACTTAACATTACACAGTTCCCCCCTTCATCCACCACACACTCCTCTTGTGTCTCATGTGCATGTGGGTCTGATGAGGGGTGTATTTGAGGATCCTCGCCTCATGGGATACATTCATCCTCTTAGTGGTCACATACCCTGGAGCTCAGGGGAGAAAGAAAGAGCAGCAATGTCATCGTGGTTGGGCAGCTTTTGCTTGGGGCCTGCTGCTAGGAAGCTTGTTTTACAAGGTATGGGAACATATCTTGAATTCCTTCCTTAGCACTAAGGGTGGCTGAATTATTTGGAGATCAAAGTGGAACAGAAAGATAATTATATTTTCAGTTTTAAAAGTGGATAGAGTTCTTAGAAAATCTTAGGGTTATGTGTCAAATGTGAATATGAATATGTGCTGATGGGCATAGATGTCTGCAAGTCTGGACCCCAGCACAGTGCTCTGTCTGGCTTTAGAATGGTCACTGGTACTAACATTATATTTTCGCTACCAGCATCAGTTAGGAATGCTGTGGACTAGAGTGACACCACCTGATTATCATTTATCAATAAACCCAAACTCAGTCCACGTGTCCAGGGTTGCTTTCTCATCTGAGTCTCCACAGCCTCCTAAGCCTTTTGGACTCTGGGAGAATTTGGGTGTGAGGAGGGTTGAAGGTGGGGACTGTGTGGAAAATGGCATTTGTTTTCCAAACCAATCTGGTAGCAGATACCATGGGCATCCTGGGACAGTACTAGTCTGCAAAACATACTTGGGGAAGTCTGACTTAGAATAATGGAAGCAAAACTAATTTAAGATATTAAGAAAACTCTAGCTACAATAACAACTAAATTGAACATATAACTGAATAATTATTATATGACTAGGGGCCCAGTGCACAAAAATTTGTGCACTCAGGGGAGTCCCTCAACCTGGCCTGTGGCCTCTTGCAGTCTTGGTCCCCTTGGGGGATGTCCAACTTCTGGTGTGCCTGGCCAGCCTCGGTGAGGGGCTGATGGCTGTTTGCAGGCTGGCCAAGACCCTAGTGGGACCCTCACCCCATTGGGGTGTGGCCAGCCTGGGTGAGGGACTGAGGGCTGTTTTCAGGCTGCATACAGTCCCTTTAGGGTTCAGGTCTCTACTGTGGTACCTGGCCAGCCTGGATGAGGGGCTGAGAGCCCTTTTCAGGCTGCCCACAGCTCCCATTGACCCAAGGTCCCAGCGAGGCTGGCTGGAATCAGTTTTCTGGGGTTTATTTATCTTCTATAATTGAAACTTTGTTACCTTGAGTGGAGGCCTAGGCAGGTTATGAAGCCTCCTGTTTGCTTCAGCTCCATGGCTTCTATAATTGAAACATTGTTGCCATGAGCAGAGGCTCAGCCAACCTAGGTAGGTAGTTGCAACAGAAGCCTCCTTTTTGCTCTAGCTCAGTGGCTGCCAGCCTCCATCTTGGCTGGGTTAATTTGCATACATCCACTCTGATTGGCTGGGGGCGTGGCTTGGCTGGTGGGTGTGGCTTAGGTGTCTTGGAGTGGCAGTCAATTTGCATATTACTCTTTTATTAGATTGGATAATGTCACATCTGTAGTCTATTTCACTAGGTTTTTAAGACAGAAGATTATTACTAAAGAATCTTCCTTAAGTAGTTGTCCCTCTTTGTGTGTGTGCACACATGTGTGTGTGCGTGTGTGGTTTTTTTTAACTCCACAAAGTGAAAAACAAAGGAAGAAAATGTTCAAATGCAAAAGATATAGACAAGCAAAATGAGGAAAATAAAAATCAAATATTTCTCACCAAAGGTTCTGTTTCCCTTTTTACATTTGACTTTCTATAAATCAACCCAAATGGGATCGTTATCTTTGTCTCATGAAGACTGTTATGGAATAGCTGATTTTAAGGGAGAAATTATACAGCACATCATGGCGGAAACATGTTTGCACGGGTTTTATTCTTTTGAGCCTGACCTGGCTAATACCATCCCCATTA
Organism: Murina feae; assembly: GCA_004026665.1. Lineage (NCBI taxonomy): Eukaryota > Metazoa > Chordata > Mammalia > Chiroptera > Vespertilionidae > Murina > Murina feae. Next base: position 11,918 of record PVJC01023077.1, read on the forward strand.
AAGACCACAGTGACCAAGACCTGTAGGCACCATTAATAGGAAGGCACCAGAGGGGTCCTGCAAGAAGCATAGGGATTATTTTACTACCAGGCTCCACCCTCTCTCTACTGTAGGCAGGTACCTGCTGGCCAGCCCGGGAGCTGGGTCAGATGCTCCCCATCACCAGGACTCCAGTTGTTTTTATTAAGTCTTCTAGTGCTTTATGGATATCGCTTCTCAGGCACTTACCAATTCAGGGTCTATTTATAATTCTGGAGGAATAAAAAATGTAACCGATGGTTGGATTACCCACACAGAAGCCTAATCGAATTCCCATGAGGCCAGATAACTGCTGCAGGAATCGTCTGGACAGAGCAGCTGTTTCCCTCGTTTCTAAAGATATAAAAAATTCAGGTGACCCTTTAGGCCACCAGAAAATGCCCTCTGAAATAACCCACTCTCAAACTTCATTTGAGGGCGGTGCAGTGTTTTAGTACATTTAGTCTGGTGTAGAGATTAGACCAAGGGTAGAATTGACCTAAAGAAACAGAACGTTCATTTTGTAAGTGGGAAGTCTGTGAGTTCTACATAAATACAAAGGCAAATGATAATATCAATGACTATTTTAATTGCATCTTTAATCCATAAGGATAGTTCAATGACATTTTAAATTATACTTTTAGAATTGCAGTCACATAGGAGATAAAACTCAGTAACTATTTAATAATGCATAGTAAGATCCACTGTATCCTCTCTTGAGATCACACTGAGGTGCACTGAATGTAAAAGCCCAAACCAGAATTTAGGCAGCATTTAATCTTCCCGAAGACATTGTTAAATCTTTCTAAATAGTAAGTAACCATGCCTGGTCCTGAATGGGCACCAGTTATCTCTGCAGAATGATTAGTTTCACTGGATTCGCAGCTAAGTTATATTATTTTTTTGGAAGAGCTGTATTGCTGTAAGTACATCAAATCATTTTCAGTCCTGGAAGGTTCCTAATCAGCTTGGGGAATTTATGTGACAGAATGGTAACAGGCAATTATTTAACCTGACTCTACTTGGAGATGATGTTATAGTTACGTGGTTTTAGTGGGGACAAAATTCAGGCTGGAATAAAGCTATCCCTTCTCAGGGCAGTGATACTGGCACTGAAAGTGTCCGAGGGATCCATTTAAATAAGAATGGGAACTTTGTACAGAGAAGACTCCTTCTGCTAAGAACACAGGAAAGTAAGGCAACTTTTGGATTCTCTAAAAGTGAAAGGTTACAGTTGGTTAGAGGAAAGTAATTTGACTCTTGTTCCCTGGATGCAGATTTGCAATACAGAGCCCTGCAGAAGTTTGGGGGATAACAACAGGCATTAGCACACATTAGTTGCTGTCAGGCCCTGAGTGAGCTGCTTATATGCTTTATCTCGGTTGGTGCGTTCACCCATCTCTTGAATTGGGTTCTGTTATTTCCATTTTAAGGATGAAGAAACTGACACACAGAGTGGTAAAGTGCCTTGCTTAAGGACTCAGCTGTTAGGAACCGGCACAGCTGGGATTGGAAACCTGGAGTGGAACTGGGAGACAGAGAAAGGAATTATGTAAGGGAAATATTAGGTATTAAATTATTTCACAGTTGAAGTTTTCAAGTGGCATACTTTAAGCTATGGACTGAACAGAAACTAGAGGACATGTACTTCCATTTAATAAAGAAATATTTGCCCTGAGCAGAAGACAACATTTTAAGCTTGTCATTTCATTCCTGGGAAAGTATTTGAGGAAAATGACATGTTTCGGCCCTGTTTGCTGACCATTTTGTTGTCTCATGCTGAGACTTGCCATTTCCATAGCCAGTGGGCTGTATTGAATCAGACAGAAGCGATAGGTCATTAACAGAAATAGAGACTGGGACAGACTGCAGAAGCTCAAAGAGGGGGTTGGAGGATCATTTTTGGCCACATCAACAAAGCTGTGTCTAATAAAAGCCCATGCAACTATGTTTGTAGCGTGTAGCCTGGTTTTCAGAGAAATGTACTGTCAAATCTCAGAGAGAAGGTAGGGGAAGGTGGGGATTAGGGGGAGAGATCAACCAAAGGACTTGTATGCATGCATATACGCCTAACCAATGGACACAGACACCAGGGCATGAGTGTGTGTGGGGGGTAATGGGGGGGGGATAAGGACACATGTGTAATACCTTAATAAAGAAAAAATAAATAAACAGAAAAAAGAAATGTAAACTTTAAAAAGCACAAAGTAATTTTCCCACAAGAACCCCATGCTTAACATGAAAATATAGGTTATTTCTACATGCTCTTTTAGGCGCACAATTAAAAATAACTGTTAAGTCCATTTCATTATTTAAAAATCTTGGTTTTACATGCCTACTGACATCTGCATTAACTGTGAGATCTTAAACTTATAGCATTAATCCAAAAGGAGATTATATGATTTTCAATCCCTGTCTAAGTTATTAGATTATGTTTTCTTGATCCTTGGAGATTCTTCTGGATTCTCATAATTGGGAAATGGTGTTGGAGGTTTGGGTTTTGCCAGTGAGGTCCCTGTCCATTATTGTTAGTATTGCTCAGGTTATTTTTCTTAGAAAATATGTATAACCCTCTCCCTTTAGATGCAAACCAATGTAGCTGGGCCAGAAAAATACAGACCCTGGATATAGACACTGAACAAGTATCCATAGTTAGCTTGCTATACATAAGGCAAACCAGACACAGCTTTGCAGAATATGAAATGTTCCTTCTCTCAAAGAATTTATAATACATTTTTGTGTCCTAATCTGGAATGACAGGTGCAGGTGTGGAGAAAGGATATAAAATGCCAATGATTTCACTTACAATTGAGTAAAAATTAGGAAATGGAATACCATTTTTAGCACTAACCATCATTCATATACTTAAAAATTCCCCCGCTTAGACATACATGAATGTACCCATGTGTGTGTGTTTTTGGGGGGCGGGTGGGGGAAACTCCCCAAATAATTGCATATGTGCCTTATGTCTTCTACTAGATATTAAGAAACTCAAAGACAGGTGTCATGTCTGGTTTGTCTTTGTGTCTTCTATCATGTTTTGCTCTTAGTAGGTCCTTGCTCCTGTTGTAGATGATTTGAATTCGTGTTAACCATGCATGTAACTTCTAACAGATTGATTGTGACTTGTCTCTTATGTTAGGGGCAACATTATCAAGAAGTCAGTGATACTAAATGATCCCCAGGTTTATTCTTGTCACTTGAAGAAGACATTTACCTATGGGCTCCTAGTAGGGTTAATGCATTTATGCACCCATGTCCCCATGCACCTTCTCAACCATGAGGTCATTAAGGAATACACAGTCCCATCATGATGTCATTCCCCCATTAATTTTCTGTTTACTTACATTTTTTTGGTCCTAATTATGAGTACCTTTAATTGCTTTATCACAGTGGTTATTAATTGCCCCAAGTCCAACCCCTTTGAAAGAGAGGACATGCCTTCTCAAGGCTTTACATGATTGCATTTAGGAAGAATATTAAACAAAGAAATAGGAGTATTTCAACTTGCCAAGAGCTGGGCAGCCCTTCTACATTTCTAAAAACCCAGGGGTGATTTTTATTCTTGGATATTTCAGAACTAGAAAAACGTAACCCTCTGTTTCTTTTCCCAGCATGTTATAATCTGCTGCTTTATTTACATGCATCATTCTGCCAGGAGACAATTTTGGGAATGAAATACATGCCAGCTGTCTCTACAGTATTAAAAAAACTAAAAATAAATAAATAAACTTGGAGATCCATACACCATCATCGAGGGAGCACATGGCTGTGTTTGCCTCTGTTGTTTTTCAGTTATGTGTGTAAAATAGCAATGATTGAGATTTTTCATGTTTGATAAAAGTTTAAAGCACCTGATATAAATTATTTCTTGCTGAAATGCAGTCAAGTTCATTTTAAGCAATATGTAGTAGTTGAGAAAAGTGATTGTTTCCTTTTTAAATGAAGGCAGGGGAAGGTCAAGGGGAAAAATGGAGACTTATTTAACACTCTTTGTAATACTTTCAGCAATAAAACAAAACAAAACAAAAAGATACAAAAGAAATAAAACCATGACATTGTGTATTTTAATTCTACTTCTGTAAAATGGACAGATTTAAGATTTTATTTTTTCCCCATTTGTCTTGTAATTCCTTCTCACAGATATAACACACAGTTCTGCGAATAAAGGAAACAACATATTTATTCTATGAGGCATTTCCAACGATATAACCCTATAGAAGACATTTTTATATTAATCATTTTAATATAAAGTCAGCACAGTTTTTAATGTTTCTGTGCATTTTTTAAAACAATGTCATTATATGATGATTATTTACGTTTTATATCTATTTTATGTTCTTCTTATAAATATCAATATCTGTATCTCATGGCTATGCATTCCCCGCGAATCGAATTGATGGAGTTCATGTCAGTCAAACAAAGCTCATTTCTCCTGGACCTGCCTCATTGAAACATGGGCCACACAGGGGGGATTAGGATGGACACTGCTCGTTCCTTGATAAGGAGTAGGCGTGGTCTGGGGAGGAAGAAGAGTCTTTGCTTTGAGAAAGTTGACACAGATGAGCAGGGGGACACGTCATAGTTAATTTGTTACCAAGCTACCCCTTCTCCCTCGAGGAAGACGTTAGCCTTTGTAATCTGTGATGATTGCGCTTGGGAAGCGACACTTTTTCTCATTCTGTGGCTCCCACCTGGAAGAAACCATTTATCCAGTGGCTCATCTGCAAACGAGCCAGTGAAGAGAGGTGATGTGTGCATATAGATCCTCCCTTGGCTTTTTTCAGGGTAGGTGTCTGTGACACACAGCTGTTCCAGCGCGGGGAGCAGCCACCCCGAATCTGAGAAACACTGGCACAAATGCATCTGCCATGGTGCATTTTCTTTTGACGCTAATTTTCTCTGTTGGAAACTTGTTACATAAGGTTACTGTACAGGTTTTAGGCGCTTATGCTGGAGGCTTAAAAATTAAGAATTGAAAACATAGCCCCAATATTTTTCAGGTTTCCTTTGGTAGACATAGGCAAAAAAGCTGATGAAGCAGGTAAGTTCCTAGTGTGCTGCAGTGTAAGGGGACCACCCCGCTTATGTCTTCACACACACCATGAAGTGTAGACAGTGCCAGTGGGCTCCACCGGGCGGGAGCGGGCCAACCCCCAGCAGAGAAACAATCAGGTCCAGCAGAACAGTCAGCAGTGGAGCAGGAAGGAAAAGCTGACATCCAGATGCCCGTGCTGTGGAAACCTTATTCGGAATTGCACATATGGATCCTACATCTGCTCGGGGTATGCCAGCAGCCGGCGTCTAAACTGACACAGCTTCCATGGCTCGAGCAGGCAGAGCATGGCTCTATGTCTGCCTCCCTCGGCTAAGGCAGCTGTCAAAAGTGCTGGTATTGGCCTTGTGATAGCTCATTTTCAAAGGACCAATATGGACTCTTCGGAGGTACAGGTTTTAAACACCCACTATGAGTTGTTTTTGAATGGTAGTGATGGCACAGAATGCACACACAGAGCTAAGTTTGCGGGTCCACGAGCATGTATATAATTACGATTTTGGTGAGGCAATGATGGTTTTCAAAAAAAAATTAGGACCAAATGATTCTGGGCAATGATTTAAGTCCATGCATACTAAATAAACTATTGATTTAGATATTTTGTCATAGGAATTTGGTTAACAAGTCAAATATTGGCAATAAGTTTTCTCCTCCTTCATGTAAAAACAGAGAAACTCAAATTTACAAAATGGGAGCATTTGCCTGTCAGCAAGTACTTTTCTTATCTCATCATATTCGCCTCAATAGCAAGCTGAGTGATTCCACATAAACAACTCACCTTTTCATCTCTCTCATTTCCCAGAATCCTTTCTAAACAGGGAGGAGAGAAGGTTTATTTCTTATTATCTCAAGTTAATTTCTTGAACAGGAATGACCAATGAGCAGTGCATGTATTGGGGTCAATCTATATATTGAATTTCAACTTTAATTACTTGTTTATGTTACCTTTTATCTTTATGGAAATCATTAATTCCTTTTAAAAAAAATACGTATTTTTATTGTTGATAGTATTATAAAAGTCTCCCATTTCTCAGACTTTTACACCCTTCCTTCCAGCAACTCTTCCAGGTCTTCACCACCCATTGCCCATGTATGTGGGCTATGTATATAAGTATATAAGTTCTTGAGTTTCTCCCGTTACTTTTCCTCATCCCAACATAGAGGTATGTCACTCTTTTCCATGCCTCCCCTGCGTTGGGTCTTAGTTTGTTGGTCAATTCATTTTGTTCGTTAGATTCCACCAATAAGATCATGTGATATTTGTCTTTCTCAGTTTGACTTATTTCATTTACCATAATAGTCTCCAGGTCCATCATGCTGTCCCAAAGGCTAAGATGTCCCTCTTTTTTACAGCTGCATAGTATTCCATTGTGTAAATGTACCACAGCTTTTTTGACTGTTTTTCTACTGATGGGTACTTGGGCTGCTTCCAAATCTTACCTATTGTAATTAACACTGCTAAGAACATAGGAATGCATGTAATCTTTCTGATTGGTGTTTGAGGATTTTTAGGATATATTCCTAAAAGTGGGGTCACTGGGTCAAATGGAAGTTCCATTTTTTAATTTTTTGAGGAAACTCCATACTGTTTTCCAGTGGCTGAACCACTCTGCATTCCCCTACAACACTGACCTACTGTACCCTTTTCTCCACATCCTCACTAGCACTTGTTTTTTGCTGATTTTTTGGTGATAGCTATACTGACAGATGGTTTTAATTTGCATTTCTCTGATGATTAGTGACTTTGATCATTTTTTCATATGTCTCTTGGCCATTTTTATGCCCTCTTTGGAGAAATGTCCATTCAGATCTTCTGCCCATTTTTTAGTTGGATTGTTTGTCTTCCTTTTGTAGAGTTGTATGAGTATATATCTTGGATATTAATCCCTTACCAGATGTATCATTGCTAAATGTGTTCTACTATACAGTAGGTACCCTTTCCTTTTGCTGTGCAGAAGCTTTTTATTTTGATATAGTCACATCTGTTTATTTTCTCCCTATTTTCCTTTGCCCTATCAGCAAAACTTTTGCTATGTGAGATGTCTGAGACTTTACTTCCTATTTTCTTTTATTTTAATTTTTATTGATTAAGTTATTACATATGTGTCCTTATACCCCCATTACCTCCCAACCCATGCCCTCACCCCCCTGTTTTTTGTGTCCATTGGTTAGGCCTTTGATTGATCTCTCCCATTTACCCCCACCCTCTCCTACCTTCCCTCTGAGGATTGATGGTCTGATTGATGCTTTTGTGTCTCTGGATCTATTTTTGTTCATCAGTTTATGTTGTTCACTATATTCCAAAAATGAGTGAGATCATGTGATATTTATCTTTCTCTGACTGACTTATTTCACTTAGCATAATGCTCTCCAGTTCTGTCCATGCTGTTGCAAATGGTAAGAACTCCTTTTTTACCGCAGCTTAGTATTCCATTGTGTAGATGTACCACAGTTTTCTAATCCATTCATCTATTGATGAGAACTTAGGCTGTTTCCAAATCTTAGCTATGGTGAATTGTGCTTCTATGAACATAGGGGTGCATATATCCTTTCTGATTGGTGTTTCTGGTTTCTTGGGATATATTCCCAGGAGTGGGATCGCAGGGTCAAATGGAAGTTCCATTTTTAATTTTTGAGGAAACTCTATACTGTTTTCCAGTGGCTGAACCACTGCATTCCCACAAGCATTTACCTACTGTTCCCTTTTCTCCACATCCTCACTAGCACTTGTTGTTTATTGAATTTTTGGTGATAGCCATACTGACAAGTGATTTTAATTTGCATTTCTCTGATGATTAGTGACTTTGATCATTGTTTCATGTGTCTCTTGGCCATTTTTATGCCCTCTTTGGAGAAATGTCTATTCAGATCTTCTGCCCATTTTTTAATTGGATTGTTTTTCTTCCTTTTGTAGAGTTGCACGGGTATATATTTTGGATATTAACTCCCTGTCAGTTGTATCATTGCAAAATATGTCCTACCATACAGTAGATACCCTTTTCATTTTGATGGTGCTTTCTTTTACTGTGCAGAAGCTTTTTATTTTGATGTAGTCCCATTTGTTTATTTCCTCCTTAATTTCCTTTGCCCTAGGAGATGTATCAGCAAAATTTCAGCTATTGTGAGATGTCTGAGATTTTACTTTCTATTTCCTTCTAAGATTTTTATGGTTTCATGCCTTACATGTAAGTCTTTTATCCACTTTGAGTTTATTCTTGTGTATGATGTAAATTTGGGTCTAGTTTAATCTTTGCATTTGTCTGTCCAGTTTTCCCAAAACCATTTATTCTGGACAACTCCCAGGTGTCCAGAAAAAGCTGTCTTTATTCCATTGTACATTCTTGCCTCCTTTTTCAAATATTAATTGACTGTAATGGTGGGTCAATATCTGGGGTCCTTGTTCTGATCCAGTGGTCTATATGCCTGCTCTTGTGCCAGTATCAGGCTGTTTTGGTTATAATGGCTTTATAGTATAGTTTGATATCTGGTATTTTGATCCCTCCAGCTTCTTTCTTTCTCAAGATTGATGCGGCTATTTGGAGTCTTTTATATAAATTTTTGGAGTATTTGCTCTAGTTCTGTGAAGTATGCCATTGGTATTTTAATAGGGATTGCATTGAATCTATAGATCGCTTTGGGTAGTATAGACATTTTAATTATATTAATTCTTCCAATCCACGAACATGCTATGCGTTTCCAGATCTTCCTCTATTCCTTTTCTCAATGTCCTATAGTTTTCCAAGTACAGGTCTTTTACCTTCTTGGTTAAGCTTATTCCTAAGTAACTTATTTTTTTTTTTTTGTTATTGCAATGGTAAATGGGATTATTCTTTTAGTTTCATTTTCTGAGAGTTAATTATTGGTGTATAAAAATGCTATTGATTCCTGGATGTTTATTTTCTATCCTGCTACCTTGCCAAATTCATTTATTAAGTCTAGTACTTTCCTGGTGGAGTCCTTAGGTTTTCTTTGTACAATAGTATGTCATCGGTGAATAATAACAATTTTACTTCCTCCTTTCCAATTTGGATGCGTTTTTATTTCTTCTTCTTGTCTGATTGTTGTGGCTAGTACTATGTTGAATAAGAGCGGTGAAAGCAGACATTCTTGTCTTGTTCCTGTTCTTAAGAGAAACACTTTAAGTTTTTGCCCATTGAGTATTATGTTGGCTGTAGGTTTGTCATATATGGCCTTTATTATGTTGAGGTTTGATCCCTCTATTCCCACTTTACTGAGAGTGTTCACAAAAAAAAAAAAAAAGAGTGCTGGATTTTGTCGAATGCTTTTTCTGCATCAATTGATATGATCATGTAATTTTTACCTTTCAATTTGTTTATGTGACGTGTCACATTTATTGATTCATAAATACTGTATCAGCATTGCATCCCCAGAATAAATCCCACTTGATCATGATATATGATCTTTTTTGATAAAATGCTGGATCTGATTTGCTAATATTTTGTTGAGATTTTAGCATCTATGTTCATCGGGGATATTGGCCTATAATTCTATTTATTTGTAGGGTCTTTATCTGGTTTTGGAGTTAGGAGAATGCTGACTTCATAAAAAAAGCTTGGAAGTGTTCCTTCCTCTTGAAGTTTTTGGACTAGTTTGAGGAGAATAGGTGTTAGCTCTTCTTTGAATGGTAAAATTCTCCTATAAATCCATCTGGTCCAGGACTTTTGTTTGCTGGGTGTTTTAATTACTGCTTCAATTTCTTCAGTTTTTATTGGCCTACTTAGGTTTTCTGATTCTTCCTGATTGAATATTGGGAGGTTGTATTTATTTTAGGAATTTGTCCATTTCTCCCAGGTTGTCCAGTTTGTCTGCATAAAGTTATTCATAGTATTTGCTTACAGTCCTTTGTATTTCTGTGGTGTCCATTGTTATATTGCCTCTTTCATTTCTGATTTTATTTATTTGGGTCCTCTCTCTTTGTTTCTTGATGAGTCTGGCTAGGTGGTTCATCAATCATGTTTATCTTTTCAAAGAACCAGCTCTTGGTTTTATTGATCTTTTTCACTAATTTTTTTCTCTATGTCATTTATTTCCCCTCTGATCTTTATTATTTCCTTCCTAGTACTTCCTGTGGGCTTTTCTTGCTGTTCACTAATTCGTTTAGTTGTAGGGTTAGTTAGTTTATTAGTCCTTTTTCTAGTTTCTTGAGTTAGGCCTGCTGAGTTATGAACTTCCCTCTCAGGACTGCTTTTGCTGTGTTCCTTAGCTTTTGGGTGATTGTGTGTTCATTTTCATTTGTTTCCAGGAAGTCTTTAATTTCTTGCTTGATCTCATTGGTTACTTATTCATTGTTTAATAACATGCTATTTAGCCTCCATATATTTGAGTGTTTTGTTGAGTTCTTTTATTGTAGTTTATTTCTAAATTCATGCCACTGTGATTTGAGAAGATGCTTGTTATGATTTAATACTTCTTGAATTTGTATAGCCTTGTTTTGTGTTCTAACACATGATCTGTCTTTGAGAATGTTCCTTGTATGCTTGGGAAGAATGTATATTCTGTTGCTTTGGGGTGAAATATTCTGCAAATATCAGTTACATCCAACTGACCTAGTATGTCGTTTAAGACTTCGGTTTCAATGCATGCATAAAAGTCCTTTGCATTTAAGCATAACCAATGGACACAAATCACTGGAGGGTAAGGGAGGCTGGGGGAAGGACAGGGGGGGAAAGAGATATATGTACTAATCTTTGTAATACTTTATGTAATAAAAAAAACATATTTAAAACAAACAAACAAAAAAAAACAAAACAACAAAAACAGACACTAATAGCCACCATGTTACGTGAATCCCTTTGATTGCTTTCCCTTACTTGTGGAGCTGCCTTCCAAGCTGTGATTATGCACCTCTATTAGTAAAAGCTACTCTTCAGCAAGCATCTATAACATAGATTTATTTAGGTATTTATAAATCACACACATATCTCTCTACCAGCATAAATTGTGTATGTTATAAAACATATAACATAAAGATTAAAGAATTAAAAATAAAAATAAAAAAGACTTCTCTTTCCTTGTTGATTTTTTTTGGCTGGAAGACCTATCCAGTGACGTCAGTGGGGTCCACAGCACAAGCCTCTTAGTGAAATGATGGTTTGTTCACAATTCCCTCATTTTCCTACTAATCCATCTTATATGCACTTATGTAATTTTTTACTGAGTACTGGACCCTGCAATTGGATGCTGCAAATACCAAGAAATAGTTATGGTCCTTTTTTTGTGGTTTTCTCCAGTCAGACTAAGGAGGCAGATATAAAAATAATGGTTATAAAATCTATGAGGAGCAAAACTAGAGTCTTGAAGACACAAGTAGTAAAGGAAGGCCAGCAGCAGAAGGCTTGAATTGTACAATGAGAATCAGAGAAGGTGCCACAGGGCTGTGATCCTACAGCAGGGCTTGGTGGGCCAACGTGGGTCTATCAAATGGAGCAGGATCCAAAGACATCCCAGGGGAGGAGGTGGCATGACCAAATGCTCATGGATTTGCAAAGACATATGAAGTGGTTCTGTGGGGATACAGCATGAGGACTATAGAAAAGTTAGCATTCGTTTCGAATTCATTTTCATTCAAAACAGCATTTATTAAATGTTTATTTTGTGCTGCTCCAGAGCTGGACTTTGGGGATATTAATGAGTAATTCACGCTATTTCCTTTCTTCAAGAAACATGCAGTAGTATAAGGGAGACAGATATTTAGAGAGTGACTTCAGCAAGGAGGGGGTTGTAAAAGATGGTGAGTAGGTGAGTCTAGTGAGAATGTCAGGTTGAAAGCAAATGCCAATGCTGAGGGTTTGGACTTTACCCCGAAGGTTCTGAAGAGCCATAACAAATTTTGCAGTGTCCTTGGGAGGTGAATGGGTGAGAAAAAAAGAACAAGCAGACAGGGGGAGCCACCTGCAGTGGCTGAGATGGTCCCTGGCAAAGGTGAAGATGCTTGAACTGGAACACAATGACGAGATTGCAATGGAGATGGAGCCAAGAGTTTTAAAATGACAGATTCTCATCATACATATTTCACAGGAGCAATATGAGAATTAAATAATGTAATCAATGCCAAGCCCTTCACATGGTGCCTGACAAATAGTGAGGGCTCAATAGCTGATACCTGTAGTCACAGAGCAAATAAAAGAAACAATTCCTGCAAAAGGCACTGTGAGGATTCTGTCCTTAAAAAGACATCTTGATACTGTGTGAGGTATATACCACACTGTTGGCAAAACTCTGCCAAACCCAGGCGGTAAATAATAACATTTGAAAACAAGTGACTGATCATTATTAATTCATTTGGAATATAAAAATGTTAGTCATTTGGAACAAATATTACAAAAATGTTCTCCCATCAGTACATTGTTTTAGAAATTACGTGTGTTTCCTTTAAAGTACTTTTAGTAGTAACAAAGTCACTTCTCTCAAGATCCCTTTGAATCCACACACTGTGGGGAAATCCCCTTCACTGTGGGGAAAGCTGAACTGGCCATGAGAATGCAGTCAGGATAATTCACTGCCCCTTCTTAATATCCCTCACAGTAAGTATGTTATTAGAGAAGGAACTTCTGATTGAGTTTTCTATTTAACCTCAATGAAAGAATTGGACACCTCAGTTCTATTCTTTTTTTTTTTTTATATTGTCATTACAAAGAGGCACTAATGCAACTCTTATCTTTTGAGTGAGTTGAGTAGGGCCTGACATTTGAGACTAAAGCCACAATCTTAATTTTGTTAAATAAATTTTAGTATAACATTAAGATAATACAAAGAAGTTAAATTTATCTTGATATTCTGCAGCCTAGAAAAGTACTAAGCTTGATATTTGTTTTCATTTAATTTTAGAGCCAGAATGTGATAAGCTTACTCTCTCTCTCTTGCTCATTTATAAAATATAACATTTTTTCTCTTTCTTTTGTAAACCAAATGAATAATTTTTGAGTGAGGCATGTTGTTTCCTCTCTTCTTGTGTGTTCATACTAAATGCTGGTATAATTCCATTCTGTTTTGACTTGAACATTAAATATTACCTTGAACATACACTTCTCAGCAGTCATGTTCTGATAGTGACATATTGTACTGTTTGAAGGGTGTCATATGGTCATCTGTCAGCCGAATGTTGTTCCATGGAAAGAATTTTATTCTTTAGATGTCATCTAAAATGCCTCATCTTAAAGAGAAATACAACCGTATTCACAAAATCTGGATGTGAGGAAACCAGAGATGGGTAGGATTGACCTAAGGTGGGTGGGAAAGAGTTAGTTCATTCAGAGTATAGTCTTCCTGTAGTAAAGATTAATAAAGTTGTAGTTTGAGTATTTTTAATTTGGTATGATTACGTTTTCTGGCAGGAAAGCACATGCTTCCTTTTGGAATTTTTGGCACCTATCTGTCTTGTGCCATGCAGACAAAGATGCAGACAAGATCGCTGATAGTGTTAGGGTAGGAAGGGTGCCACCCCCCAATACAAGACAGCAATCAGAGAACAACGGAAGAGACCATGGTTTGCTGTATCAGAGATTAGAGTGACAGAGAAAAGAACGTGTTCTTGCTTCAGAATAATTTGGCAGTCAATATTTCTATCAGCAATATTTCTTTCAACAGGAATTAAGATGTTGGCCCTTATCCAAAGACACCTCATCCCCTATTACATTATAGATCTGATCCAGCTGTCTCTGCAGAGAGAGGAGGGCAGGTCTAATAGCCAATTTGTAGAGTGTAGTGCACTAAGTATGTAGACAATGAATGTTCCCCTCTAAATGCATTTTCCTCCTCTTTAATCTTTGCCTGGTAAAGACCTAGAATTCTGTGGGGTGCTTTTATATTCCTTCTTTAAAATGTAGGGAAGAGTATGCTTCCTGGGTTTGTATGTCACATTGCATTATTAGGACCTAAAAAATTTGGAATCTATTCTTATAATGGGAAAAGAAGGACAACAGCTGTTTATTTTTCCATTATTTTATCACTGCATTTCATTCCTGAACTCCCTCCAAATTAAAATAACTGCATCTCCTCATCTTTTGTAATTTAATGTATATAGTTCTGTTGCTTAAACAAACCAATGAAAACAATATCTAAAAGGCACACTGCATGCTTTTACACCATAAATTCGTGCCTTGGAACATTTGCAGATTTTGTTCTTCAGCTGTCTCTACCATTTATGTTATGTGTCCCTGTGAACTAATTAGTGCCCATTACAGTAACAATAAGGGTAACATGAAGGCACAGACTTCTGAAACATCACAATACCAAAGTAAATAATCAAATATTAAGAGATGAGAGTAGGTGTTTAACCAGAGGGAAAACAGAGGACCATACATAATCTTGGGCCTATATCTTAATTCACTTTCAACATTATTATGTCTTATATCAGACATATTATGTCTTATATCATTATTATGTCTTATCTCAAAGCCTCTCCTAATTTTTGAGAGAGAGAGAGACATAAAGAGAGAAGTGGGGGTTTTCCCAGGGCTGAGAAGACACTGTGTTGAAATTTTTATGGTCTGATACAGAAAAAGCACACAGAGAGGACAATGCTAATAACCTTGCAGTTAATCCTACGGGATACCGTGTTATTTTTCTTGTCTCTTCTGGAACTTCAGAGAAATGTTCACCCTTGGGTATACTGATGGCAGCAGAAGGTCTTGGATCAAACTCCCAGATATACTTTATCTCAAATATACCACAATTTAAAAATAACTAATAGAATTTCAAATGA
>PVJC01023078.1:0-26155 GCA_004026665.1 Murina feae
CACATCCCCAGTTGGGGGTGTGCAGGAGGCAGCTGATTGATGTTTCTCTCTCATCAATGTTTCCAACTCTCTATCCCTCTCCCTTCCTCTCTGTAAAAAAATCAATAAAATATATTTAGAAAAACAAAAACAAACAAATGAGTTTTTTGAGTGAATAGAAGTAGGTAGATGGGGATGAGTGGAATAAGGAGGTGCTCTGATTGATGTGCCAATGATTCCTCTTAGCCACTAAGCTAGCTGGACTTTAGTATAAGAATGTCCATCAACGTTTGATCATTTTAGAATAAATAAATGAAATTTCTAGGAGTCTGTATTTCTCTTTTTAGATTGGGCTGATCTCGATGCTATAAGTTTCATCTGGTTTTGGCACTAGAGTTTATTTCCAAATTGCATTTGAGTTCTTTGAAAATCCTCTTGCCCTGGGGAAATCTCTTTCCTTCCTCCACCTCCACCCCGCCCCTGCATCACCGCTACCCCACCACCACTACTTGTCATCTGTTTACTTTGGGAGGGCTGGGCATGGGAATGGAAACAGGACATAAACTGAAACAGTTTTCAAAAACACAAACAAGGCTATTGGAAGACACGACTTCCTTTTTACACAGCACCCTTGGCAGACCACAATCACTCCCTCAATCATGGATTCACGCTTGGACAGAATTCCAGACAGGAACAAACCTCGGCCTTCCAGTGACAGAGAATTCGTGCTCTTCTGACTTGTTCCAAATCCGCAGTGTAAATGTAGCTGATGACAACTAGTAAGTGCAACACTGGACTTAGAGCTAGGCTGGCTCAGTTATCCTAAGACGTTTTGTTTCTAAATGTGTAAATTAAAGATTCACAGGTCCAGAAGAAACCTGGAGAGGCCAGCTAATCCATCTCTTAAGGTTCACTTTATTAAAGAACTAGAGGCTCATGCACAAAATTCATGCAAGAATAGGCCTTTCTTTTTCTGGCTGCCGGTATAAGCCTCCCTCTGGCCACCGGGCGGCACCTGTACCCGGGCTTCCCTCGCAGCCCAGGCTTTGTCCAGAAGGTTATCTGGAAGGATGTCTGGTCTAATTAGCATATTACACTTTATTATTATAGACGAGGCTCTATATCTCTAAGGCAAGGGCGGAGAACGTCTAGCCCATGCGCCTATAAGGCCCATGAAATAGTCTGGTCTGGCCCTGCCAAGGCATTAGGGGTTAGTTAACTAAATGTTTGACCAAATATAGCAATTTTTAAGTTGGTAATTTTGTATGGCCCACAAGTGACGTTATAAATATCCAAATGGCTCCTGACAGAAAAATAGGTTCCCTGCTCCTGCAAGAATGAACAAAGACCTTAAACTTTTTTTTTTAACATTTCTCGAGATTAAGAAGTTTTGCCTAATAATTAGCAGTGTCTTGTCTATTTAATGTGATATCTGTAATGTTTGCATGTAATAGTGTCCTAATGAATCATTTCTTTCTCATTTGAATTAGTTACAGACACCAAGGTGTAAATCCTGGTTTTTAAGCTGTGAAAACTGGAGCAAATTTCTTTTTTTCTTTTTTTTCAAAAATATTTTATTGATTTCTTACAGAGAGGAAGGGAGAGGGATAGACAGTTAGAAACATTGATGAGAGAGAAACATCGATAAGCTGCCTCCTGCACACCCCCCACTGGGGATGTGCCCCCAACCAAGGTACATGCCCTTGACCGGAATCGAACCTGGGACCCTTGAGTCCACAGGCTGACGCTCTATCCACTGAGCCAAACCGGTTAGGGCTGGAGCAAGTTTCTTCAACTCCACAACTCAGTTTTTTCCTCTGTGGAAGGGGACTCATTTAGCACCCACCTCCCAGAGTTGCTGTGGAGATTCTGGAAGTTACCCGATACAGAATATGTACAACAGAGGCTGTGACATGGTAGCACTGCCCTCCCTTCATCACAGTGAAAGCATTCTCTTTGAATTAACCAGGCAATGGTTTCTGCTTCACTTCGGCTTAGGCACAGTTTCCGTGACTTAAATTTGTGGATGTGTCTGGTTGATCTTTGCCTTGTGATTTGGAGGATTGAGTCCGATATTTCCTGCCAGATGAGTTAGTCACCTAGTAGCATCCTCCATCATGGTTTGTGGTTGCGATATTACATTCTCTATTCATTGGTTGGGTTCAAGAATATTTTTATAAGTTATGACCACATTAGCAATTTAAGGGGGGGAAAACGGAAACATGGCATGTCTAATCCTGTTACTCTGGAATGCTGCAAAAAAAATAAAAACAAACAAAAACCAAACAAACAAACAAAAAAAACAACCACACAGAGAAATAGATTGGCCACAGTGGCTCAGATGAACTGGCCTTGGCAATAGATTCATAGCCTCCATTTTTCTTGGGATCTCATTTCAGAAAATGGGTTCATTCTGCAGAGATTTCATCAACTATCACTTCAGATTCTGACTTCAGCATCTTATAGCATTTAAGTAGAGTTTTCCACAAATTAAGAACAGAAATTTAAAGTGATATCTTTAATTCATTACTTTGATACTAAATATCTTTCCTTCTTGCTGTCCCTTTGAATCTGAAACTAACTAACTATCTTTTCCTAGTCAATCAGCAACATGTTTTGACTATTCATTAAAGAGAAGGGGGCACATTACAAAAAAAAAAGGAAAAGTGAAACAGGGTGGTCAAGCTAGGCCTCCATGGGAAGGTGAGGTCAGAGCAAAGACTTGGAGGAGATGAGATGTTAACCAACCAGGTACATGGAAGCTATCAAGGCACATGTCTGGTGTGTTCAAAGACCAATAGAAAACCAGCATGGTTGTTAGAAAAAAATTTATTTTCTTCTCATAGCTCTCATAACCATTTCCTGGAATCCACCTTAAGAATAAAAAACAAGATAAAAGAGATATTTTTAAAAATTGCAACCAACACAAAGAAATGATCAATATTTTTTTGGTATTGTTGTGTTTCACAGTTACTCTGGGTCATCCTGTCCCAAAATAAAATTTCTTTGTAGTTAGAGACAAATGATCAGTGGGGTATATTAAGTTCTAGCTTGCAATAACAAGTTTCTTAGCAATAATCTCAAATATAACCTACATGTTACCTTCTAGTCAAATTATAATATTAGGATAAGCCATATGAAATTACCATTCTTATAACTCAAAAACTGTTCATCATTGTCCGTTTTATATGGTTTAACTTATACCTCATTTTGGTAATATTAAAATAGCGCAAAGTGTGTTAATTGCCAGAGATATACTGTGGCATTGTCATATTTTGGAGTTATGACTGCTTTGTGAAACACTTTTTTCAATTTATGTATCAAACACTTGCACATGTCTCCTTATTGAACTCCACAACTTTTGATACAGGTTTGATTGTTCTCAGCTCACGTATAACAAACCTGACAAGAATGGAGTTTGAATTATTTATTAAACCACAAAGTTACTAGAGTGCTGAGCCAGGATAATATACATTTTCTTTTACCCCACATCCAGCGCTCATTCTATTGTCCCACAATTACAATCTATTGCTACCAGTTAATCAAGATATTTAGGGAGACAAGAGTTTCAATTGCCTATAATCCAGCTAAAGCAGTATTTCCTAAAGTGAGTTTGTGGAATCCTACTCTCCAGGTGTGATCATTAGTTTTATGTGTTAACTTGGCTGGACCTATTCTGGATGCTTCTGTGAAGGTCTTTTGAATAAGATTTAGATTTAAATTGGTGGACTTTGAGAAAGGCAGATTGTCCTCTATAATACAGGTGGACTTCATCTCTTCAGTTGGTGATCTAAATAGAAGGGAAGGCTGACCATCCCAAGCAAGTGGGTATTTTCCAGCAGACTTCCTCCAAATTTCCTCTGAAACATCATGTCTTTGGACTTGAACTACATATTGGCTCCTCCAATGGAAGGAGCCTTATGTGTGTGTGTGTGTGTGTGTGTGTGTGTGTCACATATATAGCATATACATATATAGTAAGTATATATACTATATACATATACAATAAGATATTTGTTTTGTTTCTCTGGAGAACCTTGACTAATAGACCTGGGATGTTTAATTACAAAAAGTTTATATGTTTGAAAAGTTCTAAGCATCATTTGTTCTTTGAAAAGTCTCCAAGAATACTTTTTTGTTTTTTAAAAAATACTTTAAATTTAATTAGAAACAAAAGCAACCTGTGCATATAGTTCTAGTGTTCTAAAGAATACACTTTTGTAAATGTGGAGGAATGGAGCCAGTTAGTACAAACTAATACCCGGAAGGACCTGCTAAGTACTTTAGGAAAAACACAAGGAAGAGGAATTGCACACAGTGGTTAAAGACAGGGCTCTGTCACATGTATCACATTGCATAAACTTTGTGTGGTTCATGTTCATGGGTAAAATTAGATAGTTTAATAGCTGTTGTAAGGATTAAGTGATGTAACACATAAAACATACTTAGAAAAGTGATAAGTGCTCCTTTTATAATGTTACTTGCTCTGAAAATTGCCATGAGCTTATATACCTCAATGTGAAAAGAATTTAGATTAGTCTTAAGAACTAGATTGCAGAGAAAGAACGTATTTTATTGAAACTATAAAACAATTCACAATTTTTAAAATACAATTTTTTGAACGACTATGGGGGTACTATTATAAGACATGTTATAGATTCAGTTACATTGTTGGCAAGAGACCTACTAAAAAAAGAGCTAATGGATTTTTTTGTTTGTTTTGCACCTTAACTTCAGAACGTCTGTCGACATCATTGCTCTTAAAAGTAATTTTGGTGCATATATTGGACCACATTTATGTAGATGCCTGTGAGCAAGTTGAGGAATGAAACCTTGTCTCATTCTCCTTTATACCAGTAACTATCAATGTGTCTCATTGAGAAGGAGCTTAGCAAATGCTAAGTAAACTTACCTGTTCCCATTTCAGCTTTATTGCAAAAGCACTAAGAGTTTCAGTTCTACTGAACTATGCTTAGAGAGACTTCAGATGTAAGGATGCAATAACATAATTTATCCTGACATATATTTAAATCCAAGTAAGAACAAATCCTGCTTAATTTTAATCTTTCTTCTGATTCACTCAATTCTTTTTCTGGGATTTCATGAGATGATAGTTGCCTGAAACCTGTTGGTAAAACTTTAAGGATAGGATGCTGATAGTGGGGGAAGGATCAGGAGAAGAAGAAGCTGGGGTGGTCCAGGGCCAACAGATCTGCTGCGGGGAACATGTATGAATTCATTTGGTACGTCTAGGACAACCGTGGATGTGGCCACATCAGACAGGTGGGTGACTTCGATTTTGAGAAGACACAGCAAATGAAGAAGTCACATGTTAAAATCTAAAATTGTGTCTTTCTTTTAAAATGGGAATAACCTAGATGGTATGTAAGCATAAATTTTGAAATTCCAACTCAACAAGGATGAAAGTGGAAGAATTAAACTCTCTTATGTTCCCAAAAGCAGTCAGAGAAAAGCACATTGGCCTGGAAACCAGCTGTGTGGAGGTTTCAGCGGGGCCGATGAGCAGAAAAAGTTTCCATATAATTTTAATAACCAAGTAGAGTCAGAGTGACTCAAGCCATGTCTGGAGTGTAGACTTATTTGATGGAAACTTTGTAGGCTGGCTTTTCCTCTTTCCCCACTCTGACTTTACAAGCCAGAGCCCACATACTTGGAAAGAGTAACAGCGATTACTAAATGGTTGCTGAGTGATGGGGTAAATAGTTGGGAAAAGGCTTGAATTTGGATTTATGACAGCTCTCAAGGTAAGTCTTCTTACGCTCATGTTGTAGATAGTTTTCTATATAATAGGAAACACACTATTAAGGGAAAGCAGAAGTTTGCTATGTATTTCCAGTGAAAATTCATCTTGATCAGTCATATGTGTTATACGAAAGTACAGAAATTTTCTTTTCAGGTTTTCAAAAAAGTTTCCTTAATAAAATACTTCAGGCTCTATGTGTTCCCAGAAGCCACGGCAATGTGCTTTATGAGAAGAAAGATAAGAGAGATAAGTCAAAGAGCTCCAGGCCTGTCATGGGGGCGCTCCACAGCTGGCCAGCTCATTTCCATCACAAGGCAACGCTCAGGGCAAAGGCAGGCTGAGAGCAGAATTGAAAGAGGCCATGTCACAATATTTTATATTTATTCATATGAGTTTAAGGATATAGGACTACACTGCATATTTATCTATCTGGTGAGAATAATATTCTGTTAGCGGAAGAATTTCACCACCACCACGACCACCACCACCACCACGACCACCACCACCACCACGACCACCACCACCATACATATACCTGTTTGTATGGTGAATCTTTTGATAAGCTGCTTGAGATGAAGCATGAAACACTCACAGGCTAGACTTCACTAACCCTAGTTATTATCTGTTTTCTATTGTGGTGGTGATGCTGTTGTTTGTGAAGAGTATTGTTGGTGACCTGGCTGGGTATCTCTTTGGTAACTGAAGAATTCAAGCCAAAGACTAGGATTTGTAAGTTAGGAATATAAGAAAATATTTTTTTGATTGGCAGGCAAGAGAAGAGACTGTGGGGCAAACTGAGAAGATTAGGTTTTATTAAGTTTTTCTATGTTATATGCGATACAATTTTCCCCCCTAATTTCCTCTAGAAATCTTTGGTAAAATTGGTTATTACTCAAGAATACATTGTAGTGTTAGACTTTGGGGATGTGGCAAAAGCTGAGTTTGGCTTCAGAGTAGGCACAGGGTGGAACAGAAGCCACCGTGGAATTTCAGGTACATCTGGGTTACCTAGACTTTCGGGTAGTGATCCAACTCTTAATGAAAATGCCATTATGATGATTGTGTTATTTGCCATTAGTATTTTCCCTCCAAAATACAATGTTGAAGCAAAAAGATTACTTACTTAGGTGAGAAAGCATTTTCTCTCATATATGTTTTATGATGACATCTGGATGTCACTAACAAAAATTTAAACACATGTTAAAATCCTAATGGAAAAATAGTAGTACCCATTTTTCAAATGGGTAATTTGGACTATTCAGTTAACAGGGAAATTTGGAGGGAAAATAAAGAGAGATGAGTTAATACATACTTGCACTGAATTAAAATTTTATCTTTAAAATTATAAACCACTTCTTAATTTTTCTTGTTATAAAGCTATAAATAGAAAATGCAGATAGGCAAAAGAAGTAACACTCAAAGTACTACCAAGCAGAGAAAATCACTGCTAATATCTGGATACATAGTCTTCTAGTGCTGCCTATATAAGCATATAGTCAGCATGTTGATTTATCTATCTCTTGTATCCAAGTACTTGCTAGGTACTCTACATATACTATTTCATTAAACCGCTTTTTACACTGTGAGGTAAATGATATTTTACACATGTGGAAATATTTGGCTATATTGCCTTTGGGAGTTCTCCAGAGAGCAGTCCTCTTATTTATCCATGGCTAATCACAAATTACATAGGTAAGCTCCATTGTCACTTATGTTACTGCACTTGCCATAACTTTAGCTGTCCAGACACTGGCCTAAGTTGAAGAATTTTATAAGGATATTTCAGGAATATAAAGAAATCCAGACCAAAGCCAAACCTCTTAGTCTACTGAGAAAATAATTCAGGAATATCTAACGTACTAAGAGTTCTGTGTTCATTGATTAGAATACAGTAGAACGCATTCTCACACTTGGCCTGTTTTCAAATATGAAAGTATTAGGACCACTGGAGAAAATGCTGAGCCATCCCAAATAAAATTGTTGTGTTTAGACATTATATATTTTTGGTATATTTGTTAAAAATACTTAGCATTCCCCCAATTAATACAATTATTGATAATAATTATGGTTTCAAAAATGAATGTAGATGTGTGAATGCTGAAGTGAAAATAGGCTACAAAAAGTATGTAACACTTTCCAGCTTTAACAAGCCATGTACTCATTTATCATGTTTAAATTTCTTAACAGACATTATATATTTGGAGGAAGTGAAAATGTTGTTCCAAATGAAATTGTTAAAGGCAAAGTATATGAAATATGAGTCACTTGCCAGACTTCCAAGAAACCAATACTCTTGGGTTTCCTTACACATGGTGATTCACTATTCCAGGATGTTTAAGCAGATGTCCTGGAAAGTGGGTGCCAGAGAAGAGAAATCAAGAGCAAGAGCAGGAATTAAAGAATAGAATGTGTCGCCCTGACCAGTTTGGCTCAGTGGATGGAGTGTCAGCCTGTGGACTCAGGGGTCCCGGGTTTGATTCCGGTCAAGGGCATGTAACTTGGTTGTGGGCACATCCCCAGTGCAGGGTGTGCAGGAAGCACTGATTGGTGTTTCTTCTCTCATCTATGTTTCTGACTGTCTGTCCCTCTCCCTTTCTCTCTATAAAAAAATCAATAAAATATGTTTAAAAAATATTTAAAAAAAAAGAATAGAATGTGTCTTATTTTACATATTTGTGTTTCCTACCTGAATACATATCCTTGGTATTTTCACCCATTTGGGGGAACTAACTTTTCAGGCTTTTTGTCATCTCTGGGCTATTGCTTAAAGACAGATGACACAGGCCTGAAAAGGTAGGAGAGTAAAGGACTGAGCAGAAGAGAAGCAATGTAATAGTTGGTTACTCTGGAGGGATAACAGGATGTGGAGGCTGATAGAAAGGGAGGAGTCGAAAGCGACTTTAAGTTTCTATGTGGAGTGGATCAACTGCCTGACTCTCAGAGGCACAAAAGCAGATTTGAAGAAAGAAAGGAGTTAGGTTGGAAATGCTGAATTTAAAATGTCAATGGCCAATTCAGATGAAAATATACAGCATGTCATTGGAATTACAAATTGAAAGTCAAAATTCTGGGTACAGAATTATGGGTTGCTGATTTGTGAGTCATTGGCACATTGTTGTTTAATAATGACCGCATAGGAAGTGCACATTAGGGTAAGAAAGGAGGCAAGAGAGACCTTATGATAACTCTGATATTTAAAGGGCGAGGAATGGAAGAGGAGCAAAGAGGAAAAGAAGCCATAGAAGGTGATGCCACCAAAGAAAAGGGAAGTTGAGAAAGAAAGGTAGTGACTTCCCATTTCAGGTGATAAGAAGGACCAGCTAAGCTGAAAACATCCTTGCTAAGTAACACCTAAATATCCTATATAAAAAAGGCTAATATGCAAATCGACTGAACAGCAGAACCACCAGACACTATGATACGCACTGACTACCAGGGGGCAGACGCTCAACACAGGAGCCGCCCATGGTGGTCAGTGCACTTCCACAGGGGGAGCACTGCTCAGCCAGAAGCCGGACTCATGGCTGGCAAGTGCAGAAGGCAGCTGATCAATAATTCTCTCTCATCAGTGCTAAGGATGTCCGACTGATTGCCGTCAGTTGGACATCCCCTAAGGCCTATAGGACTGTGAGAGGGCGCAGGCCAGGCTGAGGGCAAGGATTTCATGCACCAGACCTCTAGTATTGGATAAAAGACAATATAACATGCTTTAAATGTGTAGCTAAATAGCAAAAAGTGAGAGACATTCTCATGGTCTCCACATAGAGAGGGAGCTCAACACCTGAGTGGTGAGTGTGTGAGCTTGTGCTGTTGCAGCCCCAGGGAGTTTACCATTCTGGGGTGAGGGGCTTAGTTTCTGTGAAGGAGCAGGAAATGAAGTCCTGGAATTAAAAAAAAATTAGAAATAACCTACATAAAACGGTAACTGTATAAACAAATTATAGCATGTACATACAATGGCATACTGCCAAATGCAGTTACAATTATCACTGCATGTATTGTTGGTGGTGAAATGGCACCAGTGTTAGATGTCCAGAGGCCCTGCTTTAGCAACCTCAATACTTGAATTTTGACTAAAAAAATTTCAGAGATGAGATTCAAATTATAAGATAAAATATATTTAGAAAGTCACAGAGGTAGAAGTGAACCATAGAAGAAATGGGCTCAGGAAATAAGTTACAGAGGCAGAAGAAGAGCTGTAGAAACTTACTAGAAAGATGACATACCTGGGGGAATGGGGTGGGGAAAGGCACAGGGGTGCTCCATAGACAGCCACGATGCGTTCTCCTCTTCAGCGTGTTACCTGTAGGTCTCAGGGGGAATTCAACAGAATATTCCTCAGCTTTCCAGCTGTGTCCTTTCAAGGTTGTGTTCTCTACTGAGTGGTTGGCACAGGGCCGGGGGCCGTTTGTCAATGCAGCTTCTCCTGACACCAGCCAAGATGTCCCTTGTCTGGTTTTTCTGCTTTTCTGTGCCTGAAGTTCAAACATAACTGATGCCAAGATATATTTAATGCAGGTCAGAACCTCACTGTCCTGGGGGCTTAATGCTTCAGGGCTATTCTCCAACCTCCTTGTTTGTTCCCCCTCCAAGGGGGCCTAATCCATATGAGTAGCAACACGCCAGAGAAGGAATAGTCAGGGGAGGGTCTGAGAGCCATATGACCAGCAATATGCTGCAGGAGAAAAGGTTATCCTGGGGACAAGGTGCTTGTTTTCCCAATGCTAGGCACCTGGGGCTTTCTGGCCCTGGTGACCTTCTGTACCTGGCCTATTGTCCTTGCTCTGCTCTTGCCTATCTGACTGCCTGGCACAGTACCATCACGGGTAAACCTGAAAAACAATGTTCAGATAACACGGAAAGTCTGAGAATGATATTCCAGTGTTCCATTTAAAGACAATTTTTAAAAGTGCAAAGGATTCAATAGTTCATACATGTATAAATAACAAAAAATGTAAACGATATACACATAGTCATGTCAATGGTTACCTTCAGTGAGGGAGAGAAATAAAAAAGGTTAAAGAGAGGTATCAAAGAGCTTCTATGGTATACATAATGTTGTATTTCTTTAATAAAAGAAAAAAAATTGAGGTAAATTATTATGATTCATCAAAGCCAGGTGGTAGTCTATGGGGCCCTATGTATACTGGAGACATCTTAATATTTTAATAAATCAGAGAAAAGTTTGAGATATCAGCTATATACTATAGAACCCAGAGGGGATGAAAGATTGCAGGGTGTGGGTGTGTACATGCATGCACACATGCTTGTGTGTGTGTGCATGTGTGTGTGTGTGTGTTAAGAGAGACTAAGTGTATTTATGTAAGGTGCTAGGGCAAGTTCACCCATATGAGTGAACACATGAATAAACGAAAGAAAGATGGCCTTAACTTTTTCTGTCAACTGCAGAGAGAAAAGAAGCCGAAGAGCTTGAGATGTGGTGAAATTTAAGGGTCAGTGCTGAGTTGTGTGGAAGAGGAAGCTGACTGGAGGAGAGCTAGTCCATCAATCAGTTGGTCAGGTGGTCTTGAGTTCTGGAAGGTGAGTTCACCAGATGGTTGCATTAAAAAAATCTATGAAATATTATAGTGTATGTGTGTGTGTAGATATGTACCTATCAATCTAACTACCCGTGTGTTTTAATGTATCAGTGCACTTCTTTACGTGTCTGCTTGGCTTGATGCCTGTTGCCAGCTCATGGAGACAAGGGAGTGGAGAAGAAGAAGGTACATGTTCACATCCTGCCTCTCTTATCTGTACACCTAAGTGACCATAAACCATAAACAAACCAGTTAGCTTTGCTAAACTTCATTACCTCCAGAATTTGTTGTTTGGGAAATTAAATGGTATGTCACAGGGCTTTGGAAAGTAGAAGGCATTGCCCAGCTGGCGTAGCTCAATGGTTGAGCATCAGACCAGGAGGTCACGGTTCGATTCCTGGTCAGGGCACAT
Organism: Murina feae; assembly: GCA_004026665.1. Taxonomy (NCBI): domain Eukaryota; kingdom Metazoa; phylum Chordata; class Mammalia; order Chiroptera; family Vespertilionidae; genus Murina; species Murina feae. The sequence goes on from PVJC01023078.1 coordinate 11,696, forward strand.
GCCCGGGCTTTAGGCTTGATCCCCAGTGTGGGCATGCAGGAGGCAGCCAATCAATGATTCTCTCTCATCACTGATGTTTCTATCTCTCCTTTCCCTTCCTCTCTGAAATCAATTAAAAAATATATGTATATTAAAAAAAGAAAAAAAGTAGAAGGCCTTAAATGATCTAATTTACTAAAGGAAAAATTGAATGTGCCCAAGAAAAGAAATGGTTAAAATTAATAAATGGCAAATGAAACCTGGGCCAAATCAGGTACAGGGAACATGTTATCTAAAATCATTGTAATCATCTTAAGCATGACTTTTTGTGCATAAAGTTACGTTTTTATTCTTTTTTCCTATGACAATACCAGTTGAATGGTGCTTCCTGCTTGATTGAAAATTGAGTATTTACTATCCTACGTATGTGGGAGCAGTTGGAGGTGTTCAAAGTTGGATCAGAAGATATTCCCTGGTAGGCAACATTGCTTGTGGTTAGATGCACAGGCTCTAGAACTAATTCCAAATTACCTACTTGCCATATGTAAAATAAGGATAAAAGTGGTATCTGTCTCTTTCTAGGGTTATAATGAGAATTAAATACTTAGCGCTTTATAAAGCACTTAGAATGACTGGTGCACAATAGGCGCTGTCTCAGTATTAGATTAGTGAGTAAGTTCTGTACCTCTGAGCTTTTGCCAGCTACTGCAGGCTCGAGTTTTACGCCAAATGCTGGCTCTGTTTTCTCACTGCAAGGCCCCTGGGACTCTGCATTGTTCTGGGATAATAATCTAACGCTGCTCCTGTCTCAGTTTACACGTTTGGGATGGGGACAACAGAGTGACAATCGCTTACATTATTTTAGTGACGTGTGAGAGCTGGAGTTGGCTCCTGACGAGGCTGAGAAGGGGCCTCTTCCTTCTCCTTGGATTATTTCGGGGCTCAGTGGTTTGCTATGCTGAAGGCTTTATGATGCTTGCAAGTATTGTTTATGAAATCAGTGTGGGATAATCTTTCCGGAAGACAGTGGTGTCTCAGAAACCTTAATAAACTGCTGGCTTCAGTTTTGGCAATTTATTTTGAGGTAAAAACAGCAAGTGCTTAAACATGTTTGTGTGATTCCACAATGTTCTTGCTAAGTGCGACAGTGAAAAGGAACTACCTACACTGTCAACAATAGTAAACTGATTAATAAATGATGGGGTGCTAATACATTTCAACCTCTAGGGCGGTAAGTGAAATTTTTACATAAAAAATTCTTCATGGCATATTGTTAAGCAAAAGGCAAGTTACAATACTGTGTGTAGAATTTGATCCCCCCCTTTTTTTAAAAAAAAAAAGTTGAAACTTTCATATGTTTGTATTTGAATAGAAAAACCTTGGAAGAATCTGTACGAAATTATTAATGGCAATTATCTCTGAGTAGTGGTATTTTGAGTGGTTTTAATTTTACCTATTTTCTTTTTGTTTATCTGTATGTCTAAATTTTCTTCAATGATCATGAATAGAATGCATAAGGGCAAAAAGGGAGAAAAATATTTTGAAGAGACATGTCATCACTTTGGCTAGTTTATGTCATCAGTTATTTGGGGGGAAAACAGTTTCCTTGCATTACAAGAGGGCGCGATCGAAAGATAAACTTCCTTTCGCCTCTTAGGTTCTGTGGCTGAACATAGGAATTAAACTGACAAAAGACAGATTAACAGGTGAAAAGCATTCACATTTTATTTGATATTTTTATGCATGCGTGGGAGTCTTCAAAAGAAAAATAATGAGCAGAGGCCCCACAGCTTACATATCTTTTAAAACTAAGAATGGTAAGTTGGGAGGAGGTAATAAGGCAAAGGGGGGCTGCTGGGGGCAGTAAACTGTGAGCCAGTGAGGAGAAAATGTCTGGGGGAAACTAGTGGAACTTAGGGGTTGTTGTAATAGGTATTTTGTACACAAGTCTCTGGTGATAAGAATGTTCTCTCCCTGGTGTGGGGAGGGCACCTTTCTAGTGGGAGGTTTGATGGTCTGTGTTTATGTATAAAGGGAGAGGTCAGAGAGTCCTTCCTACATCTCCTATTTCTCCGGTGCCTTTAGCTTCAACTAACCAAGATTTTGGGTTGGCATGGCCGAACCCTTCAGGGCCATGGCTGGCCTTAGGAATGTCATGGTTCTTGCTGACTGCTGGTGAGAACCACTTGCCTGTGGGTTAAGTGAAGGCTGATGCTGTAAACACGAATGCTGAGAAGTGGTGCAATGGACGTTTAGCTGCTTGCTGCCTCCCACCCCTTCTTCCCCACCTTATTCTCAGTGGGAAAGAGGATCTCTATGCACAAGGTCAAAAGTACTTCACTATCTAAGGTCTCAAGAGGGGGAAAAAAGGAGAGAACAGTCCTTATCTCGACCTAGTAATCAAAGGTGAATGCTTAAGCCACAAGGACTCCTTTGCTCAACTAATGATCTTGGTTGAAAGAATACCTTTGAGTTACTCCCAGCAGACAAGTCTCCAAGATGCGGCAAGGATCAACGCTTTGGGCTAACAACTCCTAGGGGAGTCACCAACAGGTCTCCCAAGGCTGTTCTCAGGCTTTGCTGGCAGATCTCCAAGCCCAGAAATCTAAAAAGATAAAAATGCAAAAGGACAGAAAAAGACTGGATTCTTTCCTCAGTGCGTGTGTGGCTGCCCTCCAGCTCTTCTTCCCGGCTGAGGCTGAGGCCACAGCTGTGCACGAACCAGCCAGAAGAGCTTATCACACCTGATACTCTCTGTCTCTCCTGCCAGAAAGATCTTTTTAATATTAATTTTTTAGTGTTCAGTTACAGTTGATTTACAATATTATATTGGTTTCAGGTGTACCACCCATGCATTAGACATTTATACAACTTAGAAAGTGATCAGCTCAGTAAGTCTAGTACCCATATTACCTATACATAGTTATTATGATACTATTGACTATATTCCTTGTGCTGTACTTTACATCCCTGTGACTATCCTGTAATTACCAATGTATACTTCTTAATCCCTTCACCTTTTTCACCCATTCCCCCCAAACCACCTGCCATCTGGCAATTGCCAACGTGTTCTGCCAGAGGGATCCTTTTGTCGTTAGTGGTTAGGGCTTCTAGGTGCCACCAACTCATTTCCTAGTCAGGATTTTCATTTCCATTAGAATACTCTAGATTAAATTCAGGAGTCCATGGATTTACACTGCATGGAACGAGTGTGTCTGGCAGAGCCATTTTAGTCTAATAATAAAGATTCACAGCTCTGGGTCTGAGTTACCACTTAGCAGACAATTGTTTCAGCAGAATTTCTAAACCCCCTCCTTTTTCCCTCCCCCCGCCCCTTGGTAAAAGGAGAATAAGAATGATACCCACTTCAAGAGGTTATTGTGAGGATTAAATCTCACTGTGTCCTAAGTGCTGGCATGTAGTAAGTATTTGATAAAAATCAACGTGAGCTAAGAACAGTGTTGGAGGAGTTAAAGATTTGATTCTGGTTTCAGAGGCAGCGGAAGGGCAGATTGGATTGAGTTTATGAGCAGAATTCTTTGAGTTGGGAAATGTGACCACCCCTCCTTCGCCCTCAAGCAGAGTCAGCTAGGCAGTTACTTTAGTAAAAGTGCTTCTTTCTATTCCGAAACCCCAAACCATAGTATTTAACACAGCACTACCACTCATGAGGTGATGTTTTGGATGTCTGTTTTCTTGAGTCGTTCTTAAATTTATGCCCTTTAACCACAGAACCTCAGATGGGCCGACATCTGCTGGGAACATTACCAGGGAGAAAGAATGCTTCTTCTCATGCTGTCAGTTTCCTCGTAAAGGGAACACCAGGAAGCTCGGAATGTTCAGGTTATTTGAGAATAGTAGGAAAAAATCAACTATTAAATAAAAATTTTAAAAAAGCCATTGAATCTACTTAAACAGATCACTGCAGCTGGCAACAGGGCATTGAAAGTCAGTTGCAAAATGTGATGACTTTCAAAGAACCTTTTCATATATTCTCTGAGGTCTTTCTGAAAGGATTCCTTTCTTCGTGAGCATGGCTGTTTAGGGCGGCCTCTTTAAACTAAGGTGCATTCGAAGGTAAGCATGGTTCTTAAAGGGATGGAAACTTGATTCAGAAATGTTTCTTTTGGGGTGGCAAACACACCATACAATATACAGATGAAGTATTATAGAAGCGGGATTTGGGGATGTTCGGTGTTGCCTCTCACCTCCAGGCCCCGCCTCTTTCCCTCTTTCACCTCATCTGCTCTGATCATCCTTCACTAACTGGGCTCCAGCGATAGGCCTCCTGGGCATTCCTCCGACAAGCTCCCACCTCAGAGCTGCACTTGCTGGTCCCTCTTTCTGTAACACTCTTCCCCCAGATCTCTCTCACCTCCTTCAGGTCTTTAGTTCAATGTCACCTTCTCAGTGAGGGCTTTCCTGACCACCATGATTACAACTGCAACCACCTCTCCCTAATACACTTTCTCTTCCTCTCTGCTTATTTTTCACCATAGAATTTACCGCATGAAGCACAATGTCCAGTAAGTGCTGGCCACACAATGCACTACAGAATAGCAGTTGCTTACCCTCTTGATGGCGCGGCTGACCGGGAACTGTGGCTCAGTGCTACTGCCCAGCATCTCAACACCGTATCGTACCTCATATCGTTAGCCCACGAAAAGATCAAAATTCCAAATTCCAAGTATATTGCGTTAGCACCACCATAAAGTCAAAAGTACGTGGAACTATCGCTAAGTCAGGGACCGTCTATAGAGGCATTCCTAATGTAGTAATCATGTCCTTTCAGCATCTGCTGGGTGATGGAGGGATGCTGGCTGGCATCTGGAGGCTTTGGTTTCTGACATCAGAGTCTATGCTGGTGAGTGCATAGAAGAGATTCGGCCCCTCTTATCTGACACCAGACCTGTGCTTCCTGAGGCTGGGGATCCTCAGGACTCTCAAAAGATTGATCTATGTGCAATAGGTGCTTTTTTTAAAAAAAAATTAGAGAACATAGAGACCACAAAATCTTTAGACTTTACTCCTCTGGAATCAGCATTGATTGAAAAGAAATGGAAATATTCGGTAAATCTTAGGTATAGCAATCTATCTAATTCATCATCCTTTTAGTCAATTCCTGTTGGTTCCTCTGTGTGGTAAACTGACTTCCATCTTTATTTCTCCATAAGAAATAATCAAGATTACACGATTATATGTATGCATTAATATTTCCTGATATTTCCAGCATATGTGATTTTAACGTTGTCCCCGGGTTTTCTGAGAACTCTTAGTGCATTCTCAGTAGCAGGGCTATATTTTAGGAGTTGAAGACGCTGAAGCAATTAATCATGAAAAATTCTTTCCGGTTGCAGTAATGAAGTCTGGTTTCAATGTATTTTTCTATGGTTACTTAGCAAAACACTTAAGTAAACCCACATTGATAAATGTGAACTGGGTTCTCCTCCCCTCCCCCCTCTCTTCCTTCCTACTTTTCTCTCAGGAGACTAGTAAGGAAGAAAACTGCTCTGCCTGGGATGGCCGACTCCCTGCTACCCCAGCTCTCCTCCAGAGCGCCCTCAGCTCCCTCCCTAGGCACATGGCTGCAGCTTCACGTGGGCCCCCCTCCCTCCCGGCATTGGCTTTTCACTTTCTGCAGGAAAGTGGATGAGGAACAAAAGGGTGGGACAGACACAGGGCATCTGTGCCCTGGGCCAGGGAGCTGCCTGGGGCTGGATTTCTCTCTTTTGCACCCTAGGAAGCTGGTGGTCTTGCTGACATCCACTCTCTGTACAGGTCCTGGCTCTGGCATGAAAATCAGGCAAATTCTCACAGGAGCAGAAAGGATGAAAAAGTATGAACATCATTCCACGTTTCGAAATCTACCTTCCCCTTAGAAAACCAAATGAAGAACAACAAGAACACATTTCAAAATAAGCATTTTTCTTTGGTTTTCCAAATATAAAATTGCTTCATGATATTGATTTTTGGGGGCTGTTTTTTCCCTCCTAAAACACACATGCCTCCCTGAAAATCTAATGTACCCTTTGATCTGAAAATATGGGTGATTTTGTCAAGGGTGCTAGTCCCCCTGGGGTTTGAGGGGAAGGTGTACAAGACCACTGGAATTCCCAGTTCCCTGCTGAGCAGCGGGCTCACCTTTATAAACACTCCTGGTATGTTGGTTCTATGAGGACACCCAAGGGAATGAATTTGGCAGTTATCCCAGTGGTCTGATTAAGGGAAGAGCAAACTGAAATAATTCAACTTGATAAACATTATTTTCTTTCTCCCCTTCTAGTTTGCCTGATATTTTTGGAATAAACTGGATGATTCCCAAGTTTAAAACTTGTAGACAGATTGGTGCTAATACTGGTGAAAAATTAAAAACTTGGGTTGCTGTACAAGCCACGTAATTATTTTTTATGAACTTAATTATTTCCCATTATAAACTTGTTATTATGCAGGAGAATCACTTTAAAGGGCTGTTTCTTTAACAGGATGATATCCTTCAAGGACGTCTTTCTACCGTGAGTCAAAGAGTAATCTGAAGTCAGCAAAACCTTCACTTCACATGAAGTTGTGATGACACAATTTCTATTATTGTATCTAATTATGTTATGTATATCATATAACAATAACATATCTCTGGAAGGAAAGAAACAGCAGATATTAAGGGAAAGAGGATCAGGACTGACTATCCAGAATCTTGCGAATGAAAGGATACTTGAATGCTGCTTATTATCTGATGTCACCTTGGAATACCAGACTCAAAAGAAGTTGCAATAGGCCAGAATATGGTCAAAATAATGTTAATTAGCAAACAAATCTTATGTGATTTCTTCAGGAATGAAGATCATTACGGCTGAGGGAAGGAAAGAAAGGTTAGATCTGTTTACCTCAACATATATAAAATAGACACTGATTTTTCTTTTTAAACTCAAATGCTACTTTGAAATAAAGAGTCATCTTCTGGTAGAGAATTTTTCATACTTAGAAATTTACTTTTGATCCTCAGATATATCTACAAATTTATACAAAGAATATCCCTTGGAGCAATTAAGAAAAGCCTGTTTGCCTTCTCTGTGGTTAAGACCTGCAGATATTTTTTCCAGTGTAAAAAAAAAAAATGTTTTTCAATAGTCATGGTAGGAAATGAGAAATGAACATTAATTTAAACAACGATGCTCACAAGTTATTTTTACCAATACATATTTAGTTTGAAACACTGAAACATAAAAATCCTAGGAATTTTAACGGAAACCAAGCACCACCCCATAGTGGCAAATTCACACTGTAGGAATAAACAGTTTGCCTTCCGTTTACAATTATTCCATAGTAATTACAATAGGAACATTGTCACACCCAATGGTACTTGAAAAATTTACAAAGACATTTACGTCCAGAATATTAATTAATATTTGAACAGCCTTTTTTTTTTCTTAGATTGGCACATTTCATAGCATTATTATCCTCACTTTTAAAATGTGGAAACCAAAGGGGAAAGAAGTTTAGTGACTAGGGTGATCCAACTGTTAAATAGAGAAACTAGGACTTTAGCAAAGGTGTACTGAATACAGAGCTTTTCTCACCACAAAATATTGCTTCAACTACCTTTATTTACAAACAGCCACACATCTCTCCCCCGCACCCTCCCCCCCAATTCCCAAATAAATTACATTGGGTACAGTCCAGTTGGGACTCACCGATATTGGTACAACCTAAGCATGTACTTCCTTCCTGCCACCCCCTCTTCTTCACCCATCTTCAAACAAAACTCTCCCAGCGTCCTGGCTGGTATGGCTCATGAGCACTGGCCCATGAATGGGTTCAATTCGTGGTCAGGGCACACACCTGAGTTGAAGGCTTGATTCCCCAGTAGGAAGCGTGCAGGAGGCAGCCAATCAATGCTGTTTCTCTCTCATCACTGTTTCTGTGTCTCTCTCCCTCACCCTTGCTCTCTCTCTCTCTCAAATCAAGAAAAACATATTTTTAAAATGTCCCAATAAAATATCTGCTAGGAAAGGAGGAAGTTGTGTGAGTAATTATATTTTAGGAAACAGATTTTCCAAATGCTGAAGTTTGAGAAACATTCATTTAAATATATATATATTATTGATTTCAGAGAGGAAGAGAGAGGGGGAGAGAGAGAGAAACATCAGTGATGAGAGAGAATCATTGATTTGCTGTCTCCTGCCCACCCCCTACTGGGGATCGAGCCCACAACCTGAGCATTGACTGGAATTGAACCCAGGACCCTGCAGTCTGCAGGTAGATGCTCTATCCACTGAGCCAAAAACAGCTAGGGCGAAACAACTATTTTTAAATAGGTTTTGTCATCATCTCAAGAGTCCATATAAACAGATAGACACATAAATAGGATGTCTTCAAAACATCATAGGAATGATATAAAGAAAACATAGAAAATCATGTGAAGTGTCTAAGCAGTAATTTAAGCATCCTGATTCAGCAATAACTTCCTTGTAGTTTCTTGAAAAGGTCAAAAATATAGTTTCACGTTCTTCCCAGAGATGACCAGAAGAATTAGGCAACAACTTTTAATATGATGTGTCTGTATTCTACTTTGGGCCCATAACTCTTTTCTCAGAGGAATTTATCTTACTATTCTTCAGAAGCTACCTGCTCTTGGATGGAAAACAGGGCTCCAGATAAGCAGAATGGACTTATTCTTCCCTTTTAAAGACTAGTTTTCTCACCTTATAGATGATCCTGAGGCTTAGCAAGGAAACACACAAGTCCCCCTCAGGATGTAACCACCTCTCTGACCCCCACATCTGTCAGCCAGACCAATAACTATCGGAAATGATGTCCAGCTCAGGAGCTGCTGGGCTTCCTAGGGGAGAAAAGGGACATTGCAATATATACTAACTTATATTGGCAGTTTCTAAGAGAACTCTTGGGACTGTGCCAAATCAGGTGGCATGAAATATATAATATTAATGTAGTAAAATAAGAGTTTATTGATACAGGAACCCCCTCTCTTGACCTGGGATTTAAACTGGCAGGGTCCACTGAACATGGTGCTGCTAGACTCAGGCTGGCTTTGGACACTTTGGGGAAAATGATGGTTCACATTCACTTAAGTAGAAATTCCAGAAGTCGGTGATAAAAGGTTGAACAAGGAATCAAAAGGCTCATAGCTGTGGGCCTGCTAGAGGAAATATACTCTGCAAGGCTAGAAAGCCCACCAGCTGTGGGAGAGACCAGAACAATGCATTTAACTAAACCCATAAAGAATGCACTGCTGAGGGTGCACCAGTGTTGTGTAGAGCTCAGTGTAATTTTTTTTTCTGGAAGCCATTCTTTTCTAAGAAGGGGAACAGCGTTATAGAACTGGGCTCCCTGAAAACCACAGAAAAATGAAGCCAGGTGATGGCATTTAATTCTTTGAAACAAGGTGGGTGCAATGATCACAATGATCAGCATGGTAGGATTGGCAATGGGCCACCAAGAACATGAAGATGGTTAATGGAGCATGATGTTCCTAGGACAAGGTAGCTGGGCAGGCAACAAGGGTATTGTTCAATGAAAACTACAAAATGCAATAAAGAATGATTAAGTAGGAGGGTGAGGGCACAGAGCCCAATAAGATGTCACAATCCCTAGCCTAATTTCCAGAACTGTAGCAGTTTTCAGACCCATAAGATATTGACTGAAGGAGAGGCTGGGTCCCCATGAGGATGGACCACGGTAACACTCCAGTAAATGGATGCATTGGTGATTCTTTCCCAAAGGAATCTAGAGCCATTTACTAGGTGAACATACTCTGGGAAAGGAGATATTGATACCCAGACATTTTGAGAACTGCTGAACCTAAGGTCTGACTTGACTTTGATAGTCAAGGACCTGAAGTCTCATCTGGGCGTCTCTGCTAGAGTAAGTTGGCCAAGCGATGAATGGAGTCCTGGCTCATGTCTGACTCATGGGGACCCATGGATTAGCAGAGTGTTCAGGTCCCTGAATGCATAATTGAAGTGGATAGACTTGGTAGTTGTCAGATGCTCATTTGGACTCCTTGGCCTGTGTGGGAAGAGCTATTCCCTAATGGGAAGGCCAAGTGGGAAGCTCTAGAACTGCCTTCCTCCAGACAAAATACTAATATGAAAACAATTTCACAGCCCAGCAGAAATGGCAGAGATTTGTGCTGCACCTTAGGACCTAAAGGACTCCTGGGTGGTTGTCCCTTTCATGTCCCCAGTTAATTTACTGGCAAATTAAATGAGTGGTCCCTACATAAGCCAGATAGATCACAGCAGATAAAAATGGACTACTGTAAACACCAGTCAGAATCCCAATTATATTGTTTACACATGGCAGTGAGCAGTGGTGCCCTTTTGGGGTGGTTTGGAAAAAGTTGATAAAGATTAGCACAGTTATAGTTAAAAACAGGCACAACTGAATGATGTTAAGGATCCAAATAAAATTGAAGAGCATGAATGAATGGTGCCAGCCATTTTCTGATTATGTGAGTTTTGCGTGTGTGTTTTTTTAATCCTCACCCGAAAATATTTTTCCATTGATTTTTAGGGAGAGGGAAAGAGAGAGGGAAAGACAGAGAGAAATATTGATGTGAGAGAAACACGTCGATTGGTTGCCTTCTGCATGAGCCCTGACCAGGGCCTGGGCTGGGGAGGAGCCTGCAGCCGAGGATTATGCCCTTGACCAGAATCGAATCCGGGACCCTTCGGTCTGCAGGCCAATGCTCTATCCACTGAGCCAAACCAGTTAGGGCCGATTATGTGAGTTTTAATGCTCAGGTGCAAAGACACAGTCTAAACAACTGTACTCATTTATTAAGGCTGCATTAACCAAGGACCATAAACCGGGAGGCTTAAAACAACAGGAATTTGTTCTCTCACAGTTCTGAGAAGCTGGAAGTTCAAAATCCAGGTGTTGGTGTCAGTAGGGCCTCGCTCTCTCTGAAGGCTGGAGGAGGCTCCATCTTCGCCTCTTCCTAGCTGCCGGGGACTCCCCGCAAACATTGGCATCACTTGCCCTGCAGAAACATGATACCAGCCTCCGTGATGGTCTTTCTTGTATGTCTTCACAGCCACATGAAGAGAGACATGGGGGGAAGAGGGTCCTGAATGGAGGAGCATCTGTCTCTATGAGTTGGGCGTGTCGCCCTCCCAGTACATGGATGTGTTGACCAGCCTGGAAGCTCTTCAAACCCCTTACTAGTAGGATTTTGTATGGGGGCTTCCATATGCGGGCAGGATCCATTTTTAACTCCATTTGCAGCCTCTCTCCTTCCTTTGGCGAAGTGGGGAGGGCAGGGCTGAAAACTCCAAGCTTCAAACAATGGTTTGGTGTTTCTGGTGACCATCCCCCACCCAAGAATCATGCAGGAGCCCACCTAGAATCACCTCATTAAAATATGAGATGCTCCTAGTGCTCTTATCACTTAGGAATTTACAAGTGTTTTAGGAACCCCGTGCCAGCAACCGGGGGCAAAGACCACAAATTATAACTATTATCTCACAGGCTGAACATTTCAAGGCTGTAATCATCGCTTGGTCTTTCTGGTGGCCAGCCTCAGCCAGGAGCCCACCGAGAGTCACCTCATGAAAACATGTTACCCGTGGGAATAGGGACAGGAACACTCATGCCTTGCTTGTGGGAGAGTAAACTCATGTATCCTAAGTAGAGGGCCATTTACCAGGATCCTTAGAAACTAAAATAAGTGACAATCCAGCATTTCCTACAAATGTAGCCACACATGTGAGAACTATGGTACATGCAGAAGTATTCATTGTATCATTGAAGTAATGAGATTAGAAACAACCTAATAGCCCACTCCACCCTCAAGGAATTGGTTTAAAAATGTGCTTCCTTGGTACAACCGAACACTGTGAACCTAGTGAAAACTTTTCGTCTCCTCACCAGTAAATAGAGTTGACGAGACCTGCCTTCTGCCTGTGGGTGGCGGCGGCACAACTTTCTAGCTGTTGCTGGCTTGTGAACAGTAAAGAGAAGTGAGCACAGAGCATCTGTAAATGGCACAGCTCAATGCCTAGCATCCTGTAAATGCCCCTAAAGTGATGCCTAGTATCATTTTACTATTTGCCATCATTTATTTTCTCCATGTAATAGAGTCACATCCCAACAAGAATCTATGAGGCGCCTACAATTGCTTGTGTCAGAGCCTGTTAGAAGTACCCTTGGCTTTAAGCTTTTGCTCAGAAAGAGCTCCTCCATGTCTCAGCGGCTCGCCTGATAGGTCTGCCAGCAGCAGCTGTGTCCCGGCCAGGCCCTGTCATGGCTTACTCGCCAGAGCAGGAGAGCAGGCCTGAGTGAATCCCTGAAGTCCTTTTTGTCTCCACTTGGGGTGCCTTCACTTGTGTTTACAATACAGCAGCTGCTAGAGACCAGGGTTGCCCATTCTGTTGTTGTGGCAGTTCCAGGCGGGGAAGCCAGTTGCTTTCTTGTGGACAGTCAGACAAAGGCCTAAACATTGTGGCCCACAGCGTCCACATCCCCTTGCTTGGGAAGACACATGATAATTTACTAAAATAAAATTTTGATATGTTTTACCACTCCATATTTATAAGGTTCAAACATGTCTATTCTGAAGAAAGTATAAAAATAGCCAAATGAATCTTTTTGTTGCGTTTTTTTGTTTGCCAAGCATTCATTAGTATGAAATGTCTTTGTAAGTTTAACTTTATATGATTGAGGAGAAAAAAACACAAAACATTCAATTTCCTATTATAGCCTACTACTAGAGGCCCGGTGCACAAAAATTTGTGCACTTGGGATGGAGGGGAGGGGGTCCTTAAGCCCAGCCTGTGCCCTCTCATAGTCTGGGACCCCTTGGGAGATGTCCACCTGCTGGCTTATTCCCGCTCCCTGGGTGATCTGGCCTAAGCTGGCAGTCAGGCATCCTTCTGGCAGCCTGGGAGCCCTCAGGGGATGTCCACTTGCCAGCAAGGATCAGGCCTAAGCTTCAGTTGGACATCCTTAGCGCTGCTGAGGAGGCAGGAGAGGCTCCCACCACCACTGCTGTACTGGCAGCCATCAGCCTGGCTTGTGGCTGAGCAGAGCTCTCCCTGTGGGAGTGCATTGACCACCAGGGGCAGCTCCTGCATTGAGTGTCTGCCCCCTCGTGGTCACTGTGTGTCATAGTGACCAGTCATTCCCAGTCATTCTGCTGTTAGGGTCAATTTGCATATTACCTTTTTATTATATAGGATAGACCATTTGTTTCTTTCTTTTTTAAAAATACTTTTTTATTGATTTCAGAGAGGAAGGGAGAAGAGGAGGAAGATAGAAACATCAATGATGAGAATTATTGATTGGCTGCCTCCTACACATACCTTACTGGGGATTGAGCTGACAACCCAGACATGTGCCCTGACCAGGAATCCAACTGTGACATCCTGGTTTATAGGTCAATGCTCAATCACTGAACCAGGTGGACATTTATTTCTTATAGTGTCTCACAACTCAAAGTTAAGTAACAATAAAAATATCTTTCTGTCCTCAGCATCATTCTGTGACTTGCCTTCTTTCTGAATCTCCTTTGTATTTGATGTGACTCAGCTTATTTTCAAAATATATATTTGATTCTATGTTCAAATGTATGTTTTACGTGATTTACACTCTCTCTTCCTATTTTCAAAATGTTTATACCTGAATTACATTTCAAATGTATATTACTATAATCCCTTTGAAAAAAAATTAACTTGTTAATTCAAATGTTCCCTACTCTCTGGATACCAAAACTATTTCTGGCAATGTTGTGTTGGGGTAGAGGGGGTTCTTGAATTGTTCTCATGTATAAAAGAGAATGAATAAAATTGGTGTATTAAAAACTGATAGTCTCTAGTTTATTACTCATGCTCAATCTATGTCATTTCTTCCTATATACAGATCTTACACAACCAACAAAAGCCATGTTTCAAAATTGTCTGGCTCTGTGGTCTTAGTTCCACTTCCTCTAGTTAAGCCCTACTTATCTCAAATCTTGGCTTGAGCCTCATTTCTTCAGGGAATTCTTCTCTTACCACATCCTGCCCCTACCACAGATTGGTTCAGACACTCATTCCAGCCTCCCATACATTTTCACCATAGTATTTATTATCATTTGTTATTATAATTCTCAACACTCTTTGATTAATAGCCAACTCCCTTCTCTAGATTGTTAAACTCCTTGAGGAGAATGATGTTCTCTTACTCTTATAGACTGAGCCTAGAATAATGTTTGGCCCGTATTAATGATTCAATCAATATTTAATGAATAAGTGAATAAATAAATAAAAGAATAAAGAGGTAAAACTAGTGTATGAATGACTGACGCTCATGGAACCATGACCAATACACTCAATAAAATGATAGTTAATGTTATTATTGTTAGTTTTCATTCCAGATCAAATCAATTTGCTGAGTATTTTAGTTTGTTGAAGACCTGACTGTGGCTTCAGAAACTGAAAGTTATGTGCTCCTTCAAGTACGTTTTTTTCTATAGTTTGTTTTTTA
>PVJC01023079.1:0-26659 GCA_004026665.1 Murina feae
CTCCACAGTGTGCCTGGTGGCAGGTCCCCAGCAGGTAGACACACACAGGAGGACTGCTCCGAGCCTCAGATGCAGCTGGGGGCAGGTCCCCAGTGGCCACACACACACACATACACACACACACACAAAAGGTGCCTGGCAGACTGGGGCCATCATAGGACATCCACTGAGGGGTCCCAGACTGTGAGAGGGCACAGGCTGGGCTGAGGGACTCCCTCCACCCCGAGTGCACAAATTTTTGTGCACCAGGCCCCTAGTATTACATAAAATATTATCTTATTGGAATTCTAGCACCTAACATCTTTAAGGAATCCTATAAAGAACCTAAGAGGCTATCTGTTCCAAATTCTCCATTTTACTAAGACCCACAGAGACCAAGTGGCTGCCAAGATCACACGGTTACTTACTTAATAGGAAAGACAACACTTCTGGCAAGTTCCTTACTTTCCCAGTGCATCTGTTTACTAAATCAGTTGGTGTTTTTTAATTCTAGGTTGTACAAGCCTGTCTGTGACAAAAGGTCTCAAAGAGGGTTTCTGAGACAGCAATAAATCCAGGCCACCAAAGGACAGTGCTAGTAAATATGATACTGGCAAGCATACAGTAATAATCTAGTCTTATATATTAAATGTCTCCCTTGGATTTTAAGTCTGTTTTTAAAGTTGGGTAATTTAATTTACTACCTGATTCAGCATAAATTTTCAGTTTTCTTGAAAGATCATCTTTTAAGGAAAATATGAACCTGTATTTTAATCAAGATACTAGAAAAAAAAAATGAATGTGTTTCTCATTTATTAAGTATGGTAACTGGTTATAATAAACCAAAAGTTACCCAGTTTCCTACAAGTAAAATTCATACTCATACTTAAGCAGAGGGCTCTTTACTAAATATCAAAGCTTGAAATGCAAGATCTCACGTTAATTTAAGACAATCTCAAAGAATTTTATTGATTTTTTACTCAACCCCCAAAACCATTTCTTCATATATTTTAATACAGATTATGAACGGCTTTCTATCATGAACATGAAAGAAAAATACCTGAGTACTTCACTCTGGCCTAGATGCTTCTGGGTTTTAAATTCTAGGTACTAGTATAGGTTACCACAATGAAAGTAATCATCATCTTTAACTTATCATGTAAGCAACCAAGTCATAATTACACTTCTGCTTGCCAATTCAAAAGGAACTATGAGAACCAACATGATTTTTAATACCTAAGGATGACTACCCAAAATAAGAAACTATGATAATTCTTATATTGAAAGTCTGTTCCTGAAAGAAAATTGATCAATATAACAAAAAAACCTTAATACCAAAAAATAATACATTTTCTGAATTTAATTAAACTCATAATTTGTTTCAAAGTCACAAAATGTATCACTGATTAATTTCAACTACTTACTGGTTTTCATCATTTAGATAGAATCTATGGACATGACAGCTGGAGTTATTTGAGTGGAAGAGAGGAGAGAGATATACTTATCCAGGGAATAAGAAATATAGCTGTTCAGAAGGAACAGAAAAGAAAAAAAGATAAAATGGAAAATACTTATGTCTAAATTGATAAATTAAAAGAAGTGTGGATCAATATTTAATAGAAGCTGGTGTGTTTCATAAAAACAAGATAGCTTTTTTTGTTGTAAATTCATAAATAAACCTCCCCCCATGAATTCCACTCTTTTCCTAAGAGGAGAAAAAGTCCTTTTTTAAAGATAAGTTTCTTGCCCTAGCCACCTTGGCTCAATAGATAGAGCATCAGCCTGTGGACTGAAGGGTCCCAGGCTCAATTCTGGCCAAGGGTACACGCCTGGGTTGCGGGCTTGATCCCCAGTAGGAGGTGTGTAGGAGGCAGCTGATCAATGATTTTCTCTCATCACTGATGTTTCTATCTCTCCCTCCTTCTCCCTTCCTCTCTGAAATCAATAAAGATATATATATTGTTTTAATAAACATATATACTTATTTATAAAATAAATTATATATATATTTAAAAAGATAAGTTTCTTTCAGTTTAAAATAATTTCAGGTTAACTCAGTTTTTAAGGCAATGGTTCTCTACTGAGGATGAGGTTGTCCCTCGGGGGATATTTGCAATATATGGAAACATTTTTGGCTATATAACTCCGGAAGGTGCTACTAGCATCTATCTAATGAGTACCAGGATGCTGCTGTACATTCTATAATGCACAGGTCAACCACTCACAACAATTATCTAGCCCAAAATGTTAATAGTGTCAAGCTGACAAACCCTACTGTAAGGGAACTCTTCATACTTCTAAAGAAAATATTTTGTAGTTTCTCTCTGCTCCTCATTTGTGTGTGTGTGTGTGTAATATATGTTTTATTGATTTCAGAGAGAGAAGTAGAAACATCAATGATGGGAGAGAATCACTGATAGGCTGCTTTTTGCATTCCCCTTACTGGGGATCAAGCCCACAACCCAGGCATGTGCCCTGACCAGGAATCAAACTGTGGCGTCCTGGTTCATGGGTTATACTCAACCACTGAGCCACAACAGCCTAGCATCTGCTCTTTGTTCTTATGATAGTATGTGGACATAGAGTAAAGCTTTAGGGTGTTATGATTGGTCTGAATGGGGTCCTCACAGCCCTTGAAGATTAGGCTATTGGCCCTCACAGAGTCATAATGGCATATGCTCATGCATATGTTGGAACAGTACCCAGTGGATCTCCTAACTTGGTCCCACCTCAGCTCCAGTTGGTATGAATATTATTAGAGCCTCAAAGACCTCTTTTATGCAGCTCATGTTTATAATTAAGGCAACATTAGCTGCCTAACAAATAAACCCCAAATTTTCAGTCACTTAACATAATTAAAAATGTTCATTAAAATTATAGTCTGGAGTGGGTACTCCTATTTGGTGCACAGCTTTTTCCCACATGCTAATTTAGGGACTCTAGATCCTTTCAACCTTATGGCTCTATCAATTCATAAGAGCCTCAGCCTCTGCATCTGGCCCCTAGATGAGAAAAGAGAAAGTAGAGGAAGAATACCTGCTTTCAGTCATCTCAACCCAGAAGTTACAACATATTTCCACTCATCTTCCAATGTCATAAACCAGTCACATGGCCCCACCTCAATGGAGGAAGGGAGGATGCTGGTAGAGGAGAAAATGATTGAGAAATGATTTTCTGGCTGAGCAACCACTCCCCCGTTTGAACTATACCACAGGAAGGCACACAAACTATGCTGGACATTTGAGCTGAATCTGCCACAGCCGCCCAGCCAACCTACCCACAACCACATTTGCATGGTTCCTCCCTGGCCTCATGACAGACTTGCTGGCTCCCTGCTAATTTCTATTTCCTTCACTATGATTACAAGAGGACTTCCAGATGCTTTCATACCACATAAGAACCATGAAAAACTCAACAGGATGCACCGCTGGGTCTCACTCTGATTAAATACACCATTTTCTTCCCCTGCAGCCACCACATGTCAGCACAGGGCTAGGTACAGAATGAGCTAGTAAGTGGCTGCGCAGGTTCTGAATTTAAACAGTTGGGTTCAAGCCTGTACTATTCTGCCTCTTCATACTTTCTTCATTGTTATTTTCGCCACTGCCTCCCTCCACCCAGTTCCAACCCCACTCCAGGCCTTCACCACCCTAGTGCTTATTTATGTCCACAGGTAATTCATATATGCATATGATATTTTTGGTTAATCTCTCCCCATTTCCTCTCTCCCCTCTGAGATCTGTCAGTCTGTTCCATGTTTCCATGGTTCTATTTTATTCATTACTTTATTTTGCTCATTAGATTCCCTGTTCATTTATTTTGATTTTTAGATTTAACTGTTGATATATATGTATTTATTGCCATTTTATTATTCATATTTTTTATCCCTCTACCTTCTCCTTCTTTCTTTTTCTTAAAGAATACCTTTCAACATTTCTTGTAATTTTATGTAGTTTGGTGGTGATGAGCTCCTTTAGCTTTTTCTTGTCTGAAAGCTCTTTATTTGACTTCAATGCTAAATGAGAGCTTCACTGGGTAATCTTAGTTATAGGTCCTTGTTATTCATCACTCTGAATATTTCTTGACACTCCCTTCTGACACGCAAACTTTCTGCTGAAAAATCAGCTGCCAGTCATATGGGCACTCCTTTATAAATAACTAACTGCTTTTCCCTTGCTGTTTATAAAGTTTTCTCTTTGTCTTTAACCCTTGGCATTTTAATTATGATGTGTCTTGGTGTGATCCTCTTTGGATTCCTCTTGGTTGGGACTCTCTGTGCTTCCTGGACTTGTACATCTATTTCTGTCATTATTTCTTCAAACAGGCTTTCAACACATTGCTCTCTCTCTTCTGCTTCTGGCACCCACATAGCATAGATGTTAGTATGCTTGAAGTTGTCCCAGAGGTTCCTTACACTATCTTCATATTTTTAGATTCTTTTTGCTCTTCTATGATTGGGTGTTTTTTGCTTCCTCATATTTCATATTGCTGATTTGATTCTCAGAATCCTCTACTGTTAAATCCCTGTAAAATATTCTTTAGTTAGTGTATGCTTAATTTCTGAATGGTCCTTTTTCATGTCTTTGAAATTCTCACTAAGATCTTTGAAAGCCTCACTAAGCCCCTTCAAGCTCTCTTTGAGTCCCTTGAAGCTCTCATTAAGATCCTTGAGCAACCTTATAACCATTGTTTTGAACTCTGTATCCAGTAGTTTGCTTGCTTCAATTTCATTTTTCTCTTTCTGGAGATTTCTTCCATTCTTTCATTTGTCATGTTTCTTTGTTTCCACATTTTGGCTGCTTCCCTGTGTTTGTTTCTATGTATTATGTAGAGCTGCTATATCTCCTGGAATTGGTAGAGTGGCCTTGTGTAGCAGGTGTTCTGTAGGGCCCAGTGGCTCAGCCTCCCCAGTCCCCTAAACTGGGCACTCTAGGTACACCCCTATGTGGGCTATATGCACAGTCTTGTTGTAGTTGAGCCTTGATTGTTGCTGGCATCATTGGAATTGACCTCCAGGCCAACTGGCTGTGAGGACCAGCTGCAACTAGTGAAAGAGCTGCCGTGGGGCTTTGGTGCTCACTGGGTCTGCCCCTTGAGTGTGTCACTTGTGGATGTGTAGAGTTGTAATTTGGTATGGTCTGAAGCTGCCC
Source organism: Murina feae (assembly GCA_004026665.1). Lineage (NCBI taxonomy): Eukaryota > Metazoa > Chordata > Mammalia > Chiroptera > Vespertilionidae > Murina > Murina feae. The sequence continues at coordinate 5,130 of PVJC01023079.1, forward strand.
ACAGGTGCACTGGCTCTGGGGCCTTCAAGAGATGCAAACTCAGCCACTGGCTGGGGCCACCCAGCAAGAGCTACCAAATGATCTCCAAATGACTACAATTTGTATTGGGCTTGGAAGTGCCCAGGCAAGGCCCAACTGTGAAACAAGGCAGACTTGTGGTAGTCCAGGTCTTGAGCCTCTTATTGATAGAGCTGGCACATGCTGATGCCAGCTGCTGCTTGTCTAAGAGATTTTAGCAAAGCCTGAAGCCTGAGCCAGGATAGGCCATTCATATGGAAAAGCCACTGCAAACAGCTTGGGTGGGGCTGCAAGTTGGACGGGCAGGGTCTCAAGGAATCAGAAGGGTGTAGCAAACAGTGTGAGGTAAGCTGATGGAAACGCAGATATGTCCACCAGTCACCTCAGGGATGGGGGGGGGGGGTCCCCAGCACAGGAACAATGACTCCTGAGAGCACCTACATCTGGGAAAAAAACCACCCCCAAGTTCCTGCCCAGATGCCATACAACCAGCTCCTCCCTGTATGTTACTGGTTCCTCCAATGCTGCTGCCCAGCGCTGGAGCTGAAGGAGAGCAGGACCATATAAGTTTGTGCACAGCCTCCACGTAACTCAGCCACAATTCCTGCTGGGTTTTACACCCTGAAGCTATAAGGACTTCTCTTCCCAGCTCTGGAAACCTTGGCTAGGGGTCTGGTGTGGGGCAGGGACCCTTTGCTCCTCACGGAGGCCTCAGAGATATCCCTCCCCATTAAAACACGCCACATGTGGGTGTCAGACCAGCCCATGCCAGGCCTCTGCCCCTCCTACCAGTCTAAATGTATTTTCTTCTTTACTTCTCTAATTATAGGACTTGCATTCAGCTAGCTTTCAGGTGGTTCTGAATGATGATTTATGTTTTAGCTATAATTTTGATGTGATTGTGGTTTACCTATGCCACTATCTTGGTTCTCTCCCTCAAGTATCCACAGCTTGCAAAACAGCCAAGAAACTAGTACAAACTCCCCACTATGATACATAACACTGTTTTTCTTCATTTCTTTTTTTTTTAATCTTCAATTTCTTTATTGGTTAAGGTATTACAAATGTGTCCTCATCCCCCCCCCTCCCCATGCTCTCATCCTCCTATTGTCTGTGTCCATTGGTTTGGCTTATATGCATGCACACAAGTCCTTCAGTTGATCTCTCTCCCCTACCCCCACCATCCCCTCTAGGGATTGACAGTCCGATTGCTGCTTCTCTGTCTCTGGATCTGTCCCTGTTAATCAGTCTATGTTGTTCTCTACATTCCACAAATGAGTGAGATCATGTGGCATTTATCTTTCTCTGACTGGCTAATTTCACTTAGCATAATGCTCTCCAGTTCCATCCATGCTGTTGCAAATGGCAAGAATTCCTTCTTTTTTACCACAGAATAGCATTCCATTGTGTAGATGTACCACCGTTTCTTTCTTTTTTTAATAACTCTTTATTGTTCAGGTTATTACAGATGTTCTTTTTTTTATAACCTCCAACGCTCCCCCCCATGTCCTTACCCCCACCACTTCATCCATAGGTGTAAGATTTTTGACTAGTCTCTTCCCACACCCCTCACACTCCCTTCCCCCCGAGAATTGTCAGTCCATTCCCTTTCTATGCCCCTACTTCTATTTATATTCACCAGTTTGTTCTGCTCCTCAGATTTTTTTATTGATTTGTTAGATTCACTTGTTGATATGTATTTGTTGTCACTTTGTTGTTCATAATTTTTATCTTTACCTTTTTCTTCTTCTTCCTCTACTTAAAGAATGCCCTTCAGCATTTCATATAATCCTGGTTTGGTGATGATGAACTTCTTTAGCTTTTTCTTGTCTGTGAAGTTCTTTATCTGACCATCAATTTTACATGCTAGCTTTGCTGGGTAGAGAAATTTTGGTTGTAGGTTCTTGCTATTCATCACTTTGAATATTTCTTGCCACTCCCTTCTGGCTTGCATGGTTTCTGTTGAAAAATCAGCTGACAGTCGTATAAGTACTCCCTTGTAGGTAATTAACTGTTTTTCTCTTGCTGCTTTTAAGATTCTTAGTCTTTTGCCCTTGGCATTGTAATTATGATATGTCTTAGTGTGGTCCTCCTTGGATTCCTTTTGTTTGGGGGTTCTCTGTGCTTCCTGAACTTGAAAGTCCATTTTTTTCACCAGGTAGGGAAAGTTTTCTATTTCTTCAAATAGACTTTCAATATCTTGCTCTCTCTTCTTCTGGATCCCCTATAATTCTGATGTTGGTACGCTTGAAGTTGTCCCAGAGACTCCTTACACTATCTTCATATTTTTGGATTCTTTTTTCTTTTTGCTTTTCAGGATGAGTGTTTTAGCTTCCTCGTATTTCAAATCTTTGACTTGATTCTTGGGATCCTCTAGTCTGCTACTGGATCTCTGCATATTATTCTTTATTTCAGTCAGTGTATGCTTAATTTCTGACTGATCCTTTTCCATTTTTTTGGTATTCTCATTAAGATCCTTGAAGGTCTCACTTAGTTCCTTGGAGGTTCATAGAATTATAGTGGAAGAACTGCTGTGCAGGAGACACTCTTATGGAGCAGAACTTGTTTCAGTGGGGCTTTGGTGCTCACTGAGTCTGTCCCTTGAATGTGTGTCCCTTATGGATGTGAGGAGTTGAAATATGGTATCTGGCCACTGGGTACACTGGCTCCTGTATCTCCAAGGAGGTGCAAAGTCAGCTGCTGTCTGAGTCCACCCAGGAGGTGCTACAGTGAGATCTACAGATTTCTCCTCGTTGTTTGGGGTTTGGAACTTTTGGAGCTCTCTGTCCCAGCTGCAGTTTGTTAGGTTAGGCTACAGGCAGACAGGCACACAGCTTGGATGGGGTTGTACATTGGGTGGGGCAGGGTCTCTAAGAATCACCATGGTGGAGCAAACAACGATGGCTGTCCCTCAGCTGTCTCTGCATTTTGGCGTCTCTGAGTCCCCAAATCTCAGAGTTCCGCGCCCCCACAGTCGCAATGATTACTGCAGTCAGCTCTGCTAAAAAGCTATTCTCGCTTTCCGACCCAATGCCAGACAGCCCAAAATTAGTTCAGTGCAGCCCCGGAGCTTGTATTCCCCTTCCAATTTAAACAACCCACGCACCCAGGTGCCGCCGCCACTGCTACTGCCACCGCCACCATTTCGCGTACCTCCGTACCTCTCTGTTCTTGGCACCTCCACACCTTCTACCCAGTCTCAATGCACTCTTTCTCTTTCCTTCTAGTTGTAGAATTCCACTCCCCTAGTTCTGGAAGATGGCTGTTTAGCTTTATAGTTGTAGTTTCAACGTGGTTGTGGGAAGCAGCACATTCAGGTATATACCTTATGCCACCATCTTGGTTCTCCCCTCTTCATTTCTTAATTGCTAATCTTAAATGTTATAGTTTAAAAAAATAGGCAAAATTACTCGTATACAGTAAGCATAGCTAGTGTTCTGAAGTTCCTCATCTTTCTCTCCACTTGAACAATGTACCTATTCCCTCATATCCTACCTCATTATTCTAACCCAGTAATAATGTTACTTAGACTGGACAGTTCTCTCCCCAGATCTACTGTTACTAGAGAATCAAACTTCCCTGTTGCTCACAGGAATACAGCCGAGGTTCTTGAGGTACTGCTGAAATAAGAATTTTCAGAACCCCCACTGGGAGGATAAGATGCAGAGAAAGGCTTTATTTGCATAAAATTACATTCCTTGGGTTGCAATATCCCATTTCCCCCAAGCCAGTCCTGAAATTGGGGCTGCTGGTAGTTCAGTAAAGCCAGAAGCGTGACCAGTGCCCAGAGCTTCTGTTCTGGGTATAGTTTAGCATCCCAGCTAATTAAAGTCCATTAGTCCATGTGTAGAGTCCAACATGGCTATGAGCCATGTGGGCAAAGGGAAGCACATCCCCTGACACAGGAAAGCCAGGAATCCAGCATGCCAGAGAGATGAGAGGGAACTTTCTTTATTTGGAAATTTAAGTGTTTAGGTTTCGGGCACTTGCTGTGGCCACCCCCATTCTGGTCAGTGACTGGCTTCAGATATGACTGACCTGCAAGCAGATAGGTCCCTTCCCACCTCACTCAGACCTTTATTGGGCATGTGTCTAAACTGCCTTTGTCAGTCCCTTCCCCCATCAATCAGCAGGGAACAGACATGGAGTGATAAATACAGCTTTTTGGCAAAGCTGTATAAATGGCATGTCTATGTTACATAACCTTCACTTTCCTCCTTTTTTCTGTTATATAATAACCAGGTTATAACAACAGCATCACTACCACTTCCCCAACCCTATCAAAACATACTTATACATATTTCACAATTTCCTCAGGTTCCTTAGCCTTCTTTGTTAGAAACTAAATAATCTGATAAAGTATTTCTGCTAATATGTGGCATTTGGCAGCCAAAAAACAAGTTACTTTAATGGTGGAAAATTCACCAGGAGATGGCTTAAATAAACTTAAATAGCTTAGATTGGTCATGGAAAGAAAAAAGGATTTCAATTATATATATTTGTGGCCTTCAAATACACTATATAAAAACCATCCACACCATTTCTGTGCATACCTTATTCTTAAAAAAAATAAAGTATGAATTTAAAAAATTAGAACAAGTCACCTTAAAATACTCTATTTACCATGTTCTTATATTTCCAAAAGAGCCTGAAATTTCCTAGTGAAAAATGACAACTGAATGAATAATAAAGAATTATTTTACTTACTGTATTTTTTAAACTTTAAAAATAGGAAGTCAGTCAAATACACATAAAATGGGGGGGGGGAGGGAATCAAGGTTATATGTCAGCTTACCACAAAGTGTATTTTCATCAAATCATAGTCAAATAGACTCACAAATATCACAAAGTCAAGACCTGTTATAAGGGGCAACTGCAAATAAACTATACAAGGCAGCATAATTCGGTGGTTAAAGAAGGGGCTCTAAAGTCAAAGGTCTCAATAAACTTCAAATTCAAATCCTTTCGATAGGCTCCACCACCTACTACTTAGCCTCCAGAGACTCAGTCTAATTCAAATCCTGGCTCTAATACCTATTATTTAAGTTCTCAGTACCTGAGGCCTAAAAACTACAAGAAAATAGCTTGATTTGGGGGCTGGGGGTGCTGTGGGGGTGATTGTGAGGAATAAATATAACATATGTCAAATACTTTTTAAATAGCACATAGATTAGCAGTCAAAACATATTAGCTATTATGACAATCAACCACTCCTACTAAGACACCTTTGGGAGCTATAATACTCTCCCTTTAATCTATCAAGTTTTTAACAATCCTAAATCAAAATTTTCTCCTCTTAATTCAGAACAGTCTTCAAACTCTAAAACCAATTCCTCTTTTTTTCAGTCCTCCGTGAATATGGAAGATGGTGGGTAACTAACTGGCTTCTTCATCAAGACGTTTTTCAGTATTCTTATAATAATAAAATTCCCCTGCAAATATTATTACAAAGTGCAGACTACTCCACAGAGTAAAACACTACAAAGACTTCACAAAGTGTAATGAAATTTTGAGATTCATAAAAGAACAGCTACTGGAACAAAGCTTAGATAAGAAATGATGCAGAAGTCTATTAGCATGCTCAGAAAATATTGAATTCTAAAATAAAACACAGCATGTAGAGATCCTTCATAGTTTACAATCACTCAGATCACTAGAAACATATAGAGAATATTTTTGTTAGTTCTTCTTCATAATAGTAGGAAAATCCCATTTCTTCACAACAATGACTAGACAGATGGCATGATAGGTAAAGCAATTTCTTCAAAAACATATTGTTTAGAAAAGCCTAAAGGCTCAGATTTTCAGCCATACATATCCCTTACTTGCTAATATTAAGAAATAACACAATTAAATCTCATTTCTATCAGGAAGCATATGCTTGATTAAAAGAAAAACAAGCATCTAATTTTGCCACAAAACAATGAATTTTCAGAGACAAACACAGGAGAATGAGTGATGTTTATTTGCATGAAAAGTTGTATTTCTGTGGAATTCTGAGTTTCCAAGATCTCTATCTACCTCCAATCCGACACCAGTCCAAGTATGTCTTCAGCAGAGCTAGGATTGAAGCTGCTGCCCTGAGTTTCTGCTTCATATTTGCACATCAGGCTAGCTTAGCTCCTATTCCCAGCTGTAGTCCATTGCCTGTGGAGTCGACATGGCCATGGTCCATGCAGCTTCTAGGGCCAAACGGCTATGGAGGGAATATGACTATAAGGAGGCAGGAGCAAAGTTAGAGGAACGAGAAAGAGAGAATTCCTTTGCCTGGGGATTATGTATTCCCAAATTTTCTCGGGCTTATGGTGGCTTCAACCTCCTAGCCAATTATCTTAGTTCCATGTTAGACCAACAGACAAGCATTTTCCCTATGTTACCCCTTCACTATGCATACACCAATCTTCCCCTTTGTTTGATCCCTTTCCCCAGTGATCTGCAGGCAATGGAAATGGTAAAGTTGCAGTTTCCAGCCCAGACAACCATACTTACAATGTCTGACCTCCCCTTTGTTCCTTTCTTCTTATTAATATCAGCTAGCTAGTAACACTTGGTCAAGCGGATACTGAATTTCTTGATAAATACACTAAAATATTTTTTAAATATCTAAAGACAAAGAAATGTTTTAAATAATTTAATGTTTGTTGATTTCCCCTATGTGCCAAATACTGAAGTAGGCATTTTCATATACATTATGTAATTTCATTCATATGGAATAAGGATTGTGAGAAAACTAAGGCCCAGTGATCTGCCCAAGGACACTTCTTATATAAGATGCAATCAGAAATATAATTCAGATTTTCTGATCCCACATTTAATTCTCTTGTTTTCACTGTACCACTGTCACTTTCAAAATTCAAGTACTCAAAACCTTAGGTCTTATAAGGTGTGACAATATTATCTCGAGAAGCGACAGTTCTATTCTGGGAGAAGAAAAATTCTTCATGTTACCAAAAATAACTCACTGTGTTTAATCTGATTTGATTATAAGTTAAATGCTTGGTTTACCCTATCTACCCCCTTAGAAAACTTGCTTATCTTCAGGTATATGGTTTTCAGTAAGACCTAACTCAAGAATCACCACCACCAATAAAGATTCCCTGATTAAAAGACCTGCTCCACTCTCCAGAAGCCAATATCCTTCTTCATCATCTCACTGTTTTGTATTTACTTTGGAATACATTATCACATACTCCTTTTTGTTCTCTAGTCATGTATCTGGAACTACATTTTTTCATTCAATAACATTTGCTGGGTCAATGATGAGCAAAATAGACAAGGTCCTTGCTTTCATGGACATATTACACTGTTTGCAACATTAACAAAGTTAAATAACACAAGGTTTAAGGGTATGATGTTCCAGGGCAAGGATTCCTTTCCTACAAAGTCTCTGAAGAAAGCCTGAAAACCTGATAATATCTTTCAGGGAGGAAAAATCCCATCTACCAGGTCTTCCAGATGAGACGCTCAGCTTTACATCTTTGAGAAGATATATGAGGGAGTGGGACCAAGGTGGAAGGAAGGAGAGATCTAAAAATCTCTCAGGGGTTTCCCCCATACTGACATGAAATCTTCCCAGGCATCTTTCTCTGTCCCATTTACAAGGAAACGACTATACTTCAGCTGCAATTGCTATAATCAAGCACCTCCATCAATCTCCTTGAAAACCGCCACCTTCATTAATAAAGTACTTATTGCTATAATCAAGCACCTCCATCAATCTCCTTGAAAACTGCCGCCTTCATTAATAAAGTACTTAGAAGAAGCTTTTTATGCAACTTGTATTTACATTTTATTTGTAGATCATATTCTTTAAAATAAGGTAGGGCCTATGTCTTCCACTTTTGAATCCCCATGCTCAGAGATCATTACTACAAATGTGTTCAGCTTCAGATATTATAATATAAATATTAAAATGTAATTCTTCAGGTATTGCTATTAGGATAATAATTTTCCAAAATAATAATTAAAACGCTAAGTATCATTTATTTTGTCCTTTGTGCTTCAATATAAGTAACCTGTTCTTGGAGGATTATTTATAAACAAACCAAATTTAAATGTACTAAGAACACTCTCTAAGAAAATTCTACAATCTGTCCTTTAAAAAGAGATCCTTTTATAATGCAGATTTTGTAAATTAATTTTATTACTTTTTTCTTAAATCAAACCAAAATATAACCCCATTACACAAAATTGTATATTTCTTATTTCTTGATGGCTTAGGTGTATTTTATGTTTTCTTTAGAATTGTATATTTCTCCTAAAGGTTTTTCAATTCAAAATGAGACTAAAAACTAGATATTACCAAATTCCTAAGTGCTACAGATATGTTCTAAGAAACATATTTGATTAGCCCTGGCTGGGTAACTCATCTGGTTAGTGTATCATCCTGATATGCCCAGGTTGCAGGTTTGATCCTCAATCAGGGCACATTCAAGAAGCAACCAATGAATGCATTAAGTGGAACAACTATCTCTGTCTCTCTCTCAAAATCAGTATTTTTTTTAAAAAGCATTTGATTGCCTCTAAAATATAGTAACATTCTAACTGCAAAAATAGAGTATCTTTTTACAGATCACAGGTACAATAAATATTATGATTCATGAAAGAAAAATAAACCATAACCATTTTTTAATTAAACAGGCATTTCTAAGTACCTGTGTACAATGCATTGTGGCTCAAACGGTTCACATGGAATTTGACCGCAAGGACTTAATCTCCATAATTAAAGACCTAAAAGGTAGTTCTTATGTTTCCTCTATTCCTTTTCCTAGTACTCTGAACAAGCATACCGTAGTCATCCATGCATAATTGCTATCAAAAAAAGAAGTAACAGAAATTCGATATTAGTTGTGTTTTCAAGAGGACAAACTGCATTCTCTTACTCTCCCTTCTCCTTCTCCAACCTGTTTTACAAAACTAGAATGATCTTAGTAATTTCATTCCAAGACAGGCTCTAGCAAGCATAGAAATTGACCACAGTCTCAGAGTATGATCAGTTTAGACCATGCCTGATGGGATGCACAAACCTTAAGGAGCAAATCACCCATGCTCCTCCACAGTCCTTGCTTTCCTAAAAAAGCCTTAATTTCTGGGTAAGTTAATAAACATTGATAATCCTACCATACACAGGGCATTCCAATACTACTCAGATGTCATTTAAGTCTTCCAGCATCAGAAAGGCAAAAAATTCATTAAACTATGTATTTAAAGCAAATATGTTTATGACATCAGGTTAAGTTTTGTAATCTGTTTAAACAGGAGCCCAAGTGACCTATCATTTCAGACAGCATATAGATAAGAAGAAATTGGGTAAGTTCCCCAGCGCAGATGTACCTCACAAAGTGTTAAATGACTTTTGCTGAATGGAAAATCTGCATATACAGTTGCCTCGCCTCCGCCGGCCTTGGGTGGGTGACTCAATGAACCAAAAAGCACGCCCCCACCACGAGAAGCGCCTTGGAACCGGATCCCACTCCTGAGAGTGGGCTTTGAAACAAACTTTGAATGTACGAGCGCAGCCAAGGCTTCGCCTTCCTCTTGCGCTGCAAGAGGCCACAGGAACTGAGGCTGGAGGCTCGGCGCGGTGCAGCCGGCGGCGCGCACAGCCTCCTCCCCGGGGCTGGCACCGGAAGACCCGAGCCTCACCTCCACCGCACCGAGCGCCGGCTCTTCGGGGCGCAGGGGCTTCCGGCGAGACCCCGCCGTCCGCCCCGAACCCGGGGAGGAGGCAGGCACTCAGGGCGGCCCACAGGCTCGCGCCTCCCCGCACTCCCGCCGCGGTGTCAGGATGCAAACGCACCCACGGTGGGCCCCCCAACACTCCACCCGCGCCAGCCTTTGGAACCCCCACCCCCACTCCGGAGGGGACAAAGGAGCCCAAGAGGAACTCCCCGGGGCGGGTGCCCGGAGTCCCCGAGGCCCCGGCTCAGAACGTGAGGCCGGGGAGGTGCAGCCCCTCAGTAGGGGTGCGGACCCACCGACCCCCCGACTCAGGGACCCACGCGACACTCACCGGTGCGGGGCCGCCGGACTGGCGGGGCCCAGAGGGCCGGTTCTTCTGGGGCCCTGCACGCGTCCCGCCCGACCTCAACTTCTCTCGGCCCCTGTCGCCGGCGGAAGCTGGGAAGACAGCCCACACCGAGGGCTCCGGCTCACGGCCGCGGAGGCGCTGCTGTCTCGCCGCTCCGGGGGGCGGGAACTCCGGCCCCGCGGTCCACCGGCCGGGGCGGGCCCCCACCTGCCTCGGGCTGTGGGGCACCGGGGGCGCTTGCCGCCGCGGCGAAAGCTAACGCTGCAGCCGCGGGGCTGCCACTACCACCACCGCCCGGCCCGGAGCGCGTCGCGGCCTAATGCTGTCATCGGCCGTGTCGCCGCCTTGCTGGGTCCCCGGAGCCGCGGAGAATCTTCACAGCCGAGCGCCCTCCCCGCCCGTGTCCCGCCCGGCAGCGCGCGGGCTGCGGCCACGCCCCTTGTCGTCACGTGACGGCGCGCGGGGGCGGCTGCCCGGAGGCGTCCCCGGCGGGCCCGGCGGCACCACGCCCGAGCGGCTGGCCGCAGCCAGGTTCTGCCCGAGTCTTACCGCCGCCCACTCGCCTCCGCACAGCCGAGGGCGGCCGCGGGCTGCGGGCCGGGGACGGGCCGAGGCGGGGCCCGCGGGACCGGTCGCGCAGGGTCCTCCCGGCTCGGGGCTCGCGACCCCCGCGCCCTTTGCCGGCCCCGCCTCCCGGCCGTGGGCTTGCTCAAGTGTTAGTCAAACAAAGGGAGAAAGGTCTCGCGGTGTCTGGCTGGAAAAGCAGAAACTACTTGTTCCTATTTCTGGTAACGCGGTCGTTGTGGCACTGAATGGACTGTTTCCTTCATTGGAGGTTTTTTGTTTTTAAGAAGCGGATGGTGCGTGTCAGCCACACTTGGATGAAAATAGCCCTGGCAAACTTACTCTTGTTCCTCGTCACGTTCAGGATCCTGAATGCCAGTGTTACAGCCCATGAAGTCTTCCAACGCGTTAGGCTGGTGGCAGCTGGGTATTTGGCAATTCGTTCCATTTTTTAAAAATAAAACCTACTTTTTTTATATAAAACCCACATGTTTTTATTGATTTCAGAGAGAGGGAAAGAAACATCCGTGATGACAGGGGATCATGGATTAGCTGCTCCCCGCCCGCCCATGGGGATGGAGCCCACCAGCAGGGCGTGTGCCCTGGCCTGGAGTCCAGCCCTGGCCGCCTGGTTCACAGGTCCAAGCTCAACCACTGAGCCACATCGGAGGGGCCTAATTCTTTATTTAAGTACTCGAACTTCTGGACATAACCTTTTGTCTTCTTTTTAACCGTTTTCAGAGGACATTCTCCCTCAACCTTGTTGATGGGAGGAACAGTAAAATGCTAGTCGCAAGAAGGAAAAAAAAATACAGAAATAAGGGAGATAGAAAAGCAGAAAGTGTATAAACAAACGCCAATACGCAAACGCATGAAACAGCTTTTTTGTAATCACTGAACTCCGTTTGTAACATTTTTCCTTCCTTTGTTAAGGTTTTTTTTAAGCAGTTTTTTCATCTCACTACATTTTTTTAATAACACATCAAAAAGTTTTCTGCTCAATTGGATACTTTGAAATGAATAAGCAGTAGAGTTTGGCATATATAATACTTATTAATATATTTCATAGAAACTCTAAGAAATCGTGGAATTTAAGTTCACCATTATTTCGTGTTACCCAAGAAAGAAGAAAGAAAGAAAGAAAGAAAGAAAGAAAGAAAGAAAGAAAGAAATCACCTACCAACTAAACTATGCCATGCCATTGATTTTTTTAAAGACACATCTTGAATTCAGAGATGTTAAAATGTGAAAAACAATGAGTTTCAGAATCTATGAGATATTGTAATGAATTAGAGTTCCAATGAGGAAAAGATTCTATAGGTTCTGAAGTCTAAGAGATGGTACTTATGATTCAAATAAATGAGGTAAGTTTATTATTCTGTGAACAACATTATTTCAGCAAAGCTAATAACTTTATAGTTTGTCAACAGATTGAAACCTGTCTCCTATTTTCCAGAGCAGTTTTTTCAAACTGACTGAAAAATAAATTTTATTTTCTACTGAAATAGAATTTAAAGTCAGAATGTACATCTACTAAAGGCAAGAATTGCTTTATAAAACCTTTGTCTTAGTTATGGGGGCAAGTGAGAGTATATCCTATGTTGTGATTTAAACTGTATTTCTTTTTGTGAGTTGCAATCAAATAGATTTGATAAATAATGTTCCTAGAGCATAGGTAACATGCAAAATAATCCAGCAGAGCCCTGTTCTCTGGTGCTTTTCCTTTACTTTGGAAGCGAGACTCAAGGTTAGAAAACGGGGGCAAATTGCCTTGCCTAATGCTCTTCTGTCTTAGCCCCACTTTCTTATATTGGCTATTGAAAATGAATGGTCATTTTTTGGAATGGACAGTACTATACTGAAATCAAAGAGGCCTAGGTTATAGGCTTAGCTAACTAGATGCGTGACTTGATAAAATACTCTCTGCATTTCAAGTTCTGATAAAAGTAGGGAGTTGTACTACACGCTCTTCAAGGTATGATAGTCAACCTTTTTCTTTTCATGGGTGATGTTCACGTTTGAAACAAATAGTCATAGTACACCTAGGATTATACAAATTCTTATCAGACTAGCTGCAACTCCTTTCACCATACTCAAGAAAAAGAAGTCAGAATGCAAGTAAGTGAAAGTGAAGACATAGGATAACAATTGTAAGTATATATTTCACAAACTCCTATATTTTAACTATCTATACTAATAAAAGGGTAATATGCTAATTAGACCGGACATCTTCTGGATGTCCTTCCTGACAAAACCGGGGGCGTGGCTCACCTGAAAACTGCTGGCGTTCCTCGCCCAGGCCACCCTGGCCCCCAATGGGGACCCCCACCCCGATCAGGGGTGTGGCTGGCCTGTAAACCCCAGGCAACTCCTTGCCCAGGCTGGCTCCATCCCAGTGGAGATCCCAACCCTGATCGACGGAAGGGCTGACCTGCAAACCCTGCAGCCCCTGCCCCATCAGCCCCACCCCCAGCACGCTCCCCCAACCCTGATCCAGGAGCCCCTTCAGGCAGGCCAACTGGTGCCCACCCATGTACCAGGCCTCTATCCTATATAATAAAAGGGTAATATGCAAATTGACCTTAACAGCAGAACAACCACTGGACCAGTCTGTGAGGCACACTGACCACCTCTTGGTCCCTTTCTCTGGCCAGCAGGTTCAGATCGCCTGATGGCCACCCACTTTGGGGCCGGGGTCGGCGAACAGGCGGGAGGGAACAGCCAACCTCTCGGTCCCTTCCTCCGGCCATCGAGCATCGCTCACCTGATGGTGAATGGGAACCGGGGGTGGGTGGCAGCGGGGGACAGGGCCAGCTGTGGACAGCTGGGGAAGATGGTGCCGATCACAGGCCAGACCTAGGGACTGTACCCACGCACAAATTTCGTGCGCTGGGCTTCTAGTTACTTATAATAATTCCTTGTCATGGAAACTAATGATTTGACATATCTCACAACTGATGGCAACACAATGATGTATCATTGCACTAACGTTGAAAAATATATGCTTTTCAGATACTTTCAGATCTAATAGCCTGTGATTCCAGCAAATAATCAATCTATTTTCTATGTAATCACAACATAAAGAGAAACTATGTGTGATTTTGTACTGTAACTGAAAAATATCCAATAATACCTATTACTATGTTAAGAGATACCTTGCAGTTTGCTATTACTAACATGATTTTAAAAATAACATTTTAAATAAAACTTTTAAATTATAACTATCCAACTTTAACTCTAACAAAAATTCATCACTTTTGCCTGGTCTTTAATAAATTATTAATTTCTGAGAATGAGAAGGATTTTTTCCAAAAACAGTTTAAGCACTGACTGGCATGCTAATCTTTCTCACAGAATGCATTTAAAACCCTGACCTAGAATGAGAGATTTGGCTTGAAGTTGTTTTTGTCTTTTTGTTCAACCTCATAAGCATCCATGTAGATGCTTATGTTGCCAAAGGTTGCTAATGAGGATTTTTCTTGAAGCCTAAGATTGAGAACAACCTCAGACATAAATAAGGTATTCACAACTTGGAAGACTGTGGGAGATTGTATTATTACTCTTGGTGATGTGACTTGCTCTAGCCAATGGTTTGGGAGCAGATGTGACACATGTTAATTGCTTTAAATCTGTGTGCAAGGTTTAGGTCAATCTCTTAATCTTGTGCTGGCTGCCATGAGAAAGGTGTGCTCCAAATAGGGTCTCTGAATAAGAAAATACATAGAGTAGATCCAAAGCTGACCTTTACCCTGGGACAGTCCTGAGGAAGCTGACCTGAAGCTACTAACATGACACAAGAGTAAAACATAAATATTAGTTGATCTAAATCACAGAGCATTTTGAAATTGTTATACTAATAGCATGATCTCACAAATCACCTAATGTGAATTTGAGCCAATACCTGATAGATGAGTTGATCAAAGGTTAAATGCACTATAGAATGGTAATATTTAAACTTCTACTTAATAAAATAATAATAATTTACAGTCATCCACCAAATATATGGTAAGCACACAATTAGTATTTACATATTGTAAAGTCTATAAAATCTGAAGATTTGCTTGCAAAATATTTGCATATTGATTTTAAGTATTTCTGTTTAGCATGATTTTCCTCAAGGAAAATGTGGATAATAACCAAAGTAAAAGGAATATAGGCTTCTGTTTCTGTCAATATTGTGGACCAGGAACCTCAGTCAATGATCACACTGAAAAACAAAATTCCTGGAAAATTATTTAATCTTATTAAACATGTTGATTAACTGGAAATAAGTAAGAAAATATTGTATTAGGTCATAAATGAAATGCAGGCAGAATCTAGAAGAGCAGAGCCTAAAGCCAGCCTTTTACCCTAAAGTCATTTGCCAAACCCTATTAACATAAGCCTTGGTTTTCATTGCCTTATAAGAGACAAAACTCATCCCCTGCCCTACACACACACACACACACACACACACACACACACACACACGGAAAGCTGTGGTTCCAAAGATTATTCATTCAGTGTGTAAATATACTAGAAATAAACTTGCCCCTTAATAGCATACAGCCCCCTCTCTACAAAGAAAATTAACTGTCTTAAACCTTGACACCTAGTGGACAGGGGGAAAAAATCATATCTGATAACTTGGAGTTCACAGTCCAGCTCTCACACAAAGACGTAACTTGAATTTATATTGCCTGGGTGAATCCAAAACATCTTAAGCTGACAATTTTTAACTGATTATACTCTCAGATACCAGGCAAATGCTAATCATCTCTGGAAGAACTCATCTTCATCTTAAGCCTTACAGAAGGATTATAAATAAAATTCTGAGGAAAACTAGCTGCTCACATTTTTTTAAATAGCAAGCACAGAAATAATAAGAAATCAGTGAGAAACAGTATAAACAAGATAGCAGAAACAGATTCAAAAGTACTTCAGATACTGAAATTACTAGGCACAGACTATAAAGTAATTATATAAAATATGACTAAAGGAATAAAGGACAAGCTTGAAAATATTACAGAGAACAATAAACTGTAAAGAATGACTGAAGATAGTTGGAAAAAATAGAACTTAAAAGTATTAAAAAATATAAATTATTAAAATTTAAAACTCAACAGGCAAGTTTAATAGTCTCTTTGACACTGCAAAAGTACAATCTAGTGAACTGGGAACCAGAGCTGAAGAAATACAAACACAACAGAAAAAAAAAAAGAAATGAAAATATAAAAGAGACTTTAAGTGATATAGGAGGTATTGTGAGATCTAAAACAAATCTAACGATAGCTCCAGAAGAATAGAATGTGGGACAGAGGCAATACTTGACAAGGTAATGATTGAGGATTGAGGACTGATGAAAGACTCCAACCTGCAGGCTTAAGTACCCCCAAATCCCAAGCAAGCTAAAGAATAATAAATCCATTCTTAGATACATCATAATGAAACTATATAGAGAATCAAACACAAAATAGAAAACCTTAAAAGTAGCAAAGAAAAAATACAGATCACTCTCAAAGCATCTGGTAACTGACTTTCATTAGTAACAATAGAAACCAGAGACCAAATAATATCTTCACTGGGCTGAAAGAAAATGACTTTCTATACCCAGTGGGAAAATCTTTCAAGAATGAGGCCAGCCCTGGCCCGTGCGGTTCAGCTGGTTGACATCGTCCTGTGCACTGAAAGGTCCCCGGTTTAATTCTAGGTCAGGGCACAAGTCCAGGTTGTGGGGTCCATCCACTGTCCAAGTGAGTGTGGGAGGCAGCCAATCCATGTTTCTTTCTCATATCAAAGTTTCTCTCCTCCCTTTCTCTCTTTCTAAAATAAATAAACACTTTAAAAAATTAGGCAAAAATAAAGGCATTTTCAGGCAAGCAAAAGGAGAGTTTGCTGCTAATATAGTCTCACTAATGGAAAATCTAAAGAAATGTCTTCCTACAGACTAAAATAAAATGCTCCTAAATAAAAGGTCTGAGTTGAGACTGAAGGAAAAGCATTGAAAGTGGAAATCCTATCTAATAAAAGAGTAATATGCAAATTAGGCATCACTCTGTGACAAAGATGGCCGTCTCCATGGCCACAAGATGGCAGCGCCCATAGCCATAATATGGCCACCCCCATAGCCACAAGATGGTGGTGCCCATAGCCACATCCTATCTAATAAAAGAGTAATATGCAAATTAGGCATCACTCCCTGACAAAGATGGCCACCTCCATGGCCAGAAGATGGCGGCGCCCAGTCCAGCTCAGCCCCACCACTGAAGTAGTCAGGCCTGTTTAGCCAGACAGGTGACGGGGGAGGCGAGGGGCCCAAGGGGCAGAACAGGCAATCAGAGGGGGCTGTGGGTCCCCTGCCCAGGCCAGAGGCCTTCACTAAAGGCCTCAGGTATGGACAAGGATGGAGCAGGTGATTGGAGAGGCATGAGGGTGCCCTACCGAGGCATAAGGCCTGGGCCAGAGGTCTCAGGCCTGGTCAGGGGCAAGACTGGAGATCGCAGGGATCTGGGCTCCACAGAGCCAGCGATCAGAGGGGCAGGGGTGGAGCCTGCGATCTCAGAGGTCTGGGCACCAGTGGAGCTAGCAAAGCAGAGGTCTAGAGATCCCCTGCCCAGGCCTGCAGCCTTGGCCAGAGGCTGCCAGTGGGGCAAGGGCAGAGCTGGCAATGGCAGGGGGCAGGATCAGAGCCGGGGATTGCAAAGGCCTGGGCTCTGTGAAGCCAGTCATCGGAGGGGCTTAGGGGTCCCCTGCTCAGGCCTGCATCCTTGGCCAGAGGTTACAGGCCTGGGCAGGGGTGGAGCTGGGAATGGAGAGGCAGGGTTGGAGCCAGTGATTGGAGTGAACTACAGAGAAAACACCTTTTCTTACTGCTCATTGGCTAAGCTCCCTTTATGCCACTGATAATATTCTTAGTAACTTGGGTAATAAGAATCCCTAAAGGTGATCTAGAGTTTTCCCACCACACTCCTGGAGAAAAAAAAAATGAAGGTTCACTGCTGGAGGATAAGAAATGTCATATCCTGCCCTAGCCAGTTTGGCTCAGTGCATAATGCCTCAGCCTGCTGACTGCAGGATCTGGGTTTAATTCTGACCAAGGTCATGTACCTACGTTGCAGGCTCCTCTCTGGCCAGGGCCCAGGTCAGGGCATAAGCAGGAGGCAACCAATCAAAGTATTCCTCTCACTTTGATGTTTCTCTCTGTTTTTCCCTTCTCTTCCACATTCTCTAAAAATCAATGGAAACATATCCTCAGGTGAGGATAGAAAAGAGAAAGAAATGTCATATCCTATGAAAGATACATCTTGAAAATGGCTAAAGAAAGTTGCCATTTTTTCATGGTGAAGGGACTGGAGTCTGTGTTGATGAAAACACCTTGGTGGCTGTGGTGACTGGCAGTGGCTTCAGCAGCGGAATGATGGGGCTGGTGGCTTTCCCTGATTAGCCTGATCGCCTCCCACAAAGGGAGGCCAGACTGTGGCTTAGGCCCGCTCCCCAAGGGGATCAGGGAGTGGGCCTAAGCTGTCAGTAGGACACTCCCTGAGGGCTGCCAATATGTGAGAGGGGGCAGGCTGTGCTGAGGACCCCCCCCCCAGTGCACTAATTTCATGCACCGGGCCCCTAGTATTTATATAAATAAAACCATTGATTATGCAAAGTGAATTGTTAACATTATTTTAATAATACATTAAAAGAAAAATAACAATTATTCATTTGCCTAACATCAGAATAAGTCCAATAAAATTCTCACTTTATACCTATCAACCTCATCAGACCAAGTACTCTACCCATTTGTATAATTATTTCCATCTGGTATATGCCTTTAGAAGCAAAAACACTAAACATTTCCATTTATATTTTTCTCATCCATATAGGCAAAGTTATATTAATATTTTACTGCTATTCTCTTTTTAAATAACTATACTAGTACATCATTTAAAGTTTTTCTTCTTAATGACATTGTTATTTCAAATTTGCATAATGTACCAATGAATATGATTTATTAATAATCAGACTAAGAAATTAGTGCAAATTTAGAACATCATGATATAGAGCAATAAAAAGCAGAATTATATACAATCTTAACTAATAAAAGCATAATATTGAAATTAACCGTTTCTCCGAGATGGGGTAAACCACGCCCACCAGCCAATCAGAGAAACTGTATGCAAATTAGCTCAGGCAAGATGGCGGAGGCCCCAACCCCAGGGTCCAGCAGGGCAGAGGAAAGACCTCTCTCTGCCTCAGGATCCAGGAGCAAGAAAGCCGGTAAGCTCTTCCTATCTGCCCCCACCCATCCCCAAGAGCGAGCCTACCGGGAAGAAGCCTGTCCGGAGGCGGTGGCCTCCAAAGCCCCGATGGCCCAGCACTGGCACCGGAGTTGAGCCTCCGGTGCGGGTGCCCGGGCACCAGGGCGGTTTGTAGGCAGAAGCTGGGGGCAGGAGACGGCGGCCTGCAAAGGCCCAATGGCCGGGCACTGGCACCGGAGGCTCAAGCCTCTGGTACAGGTGCCCAGTCTCTGGGGCGGTTTGCAGGCGGAAGCTGGGGGCGGTTAAGAACCAGAGGTCCTGGATTGTGAGAGTCCCCAAGAACTTCATATTGGAGAGGGTGCAGGTCGGGCTGAGGGACCATCTCTCCCCCACCTGTGCACAAATTTCGTGCACCAGGCCCCTAGTTTTCACATAACTATGAAGTGTTGATTCCCACCATAGAAGTCTAAAAATGAAAGCTCATCATAATGAATTATATAATTATGTAGTCACAGGTAAAAGACAATTAAGTCTTATTGAAAAGCTCTGCCTACTCTTCCACCCACCTTGCCTATTCAAAATTAGGTACTATGATTTTTAACACTGTCTCTGGAAATAATTAGAAATTCATGCTCAGGATAAGAATTGACTCCTGAGTTCAGTGCAGAGGGCATCCTGAACTCCAAATAAATTTTAAAAAGAAAAACTCATTTCTTTCCAATAGCTACATAGTCTACCTATTCCCAGTTGTTAATATGTCTGTCATTTCAATTTCATGAGTGTATACAAATCTATTTATCATAATTATGTAAACATGGAAAACAGAACAAATAATCCCTTTCTAAAGTTGTAACTTATAATGGCAAAGAAATAATGCCTTACTTTTTTTTAAAAAAAAATTGTTTTTATTGATTCTAGAGAGAGAGGAAGAGAGAGAGAAAGAAACATTGATGTGAGAGAGAAACATCAATGGGTTGCCTCCCGTTCTCACCCCTCTTTTATGTGCATGGGGACAATGCTCAACCAACTAAGCAATACTGGCCAGGCTACTTTTTTTTTTTAACCAAGCTTTACTCTCTTATTCAAACATATGCAATTATTCAAAGCATAGTTTTTGATAAAACCAAATCTATAATTTCACTGCAGTATGTCCAAATGACTTTTATGTACGTATCTTTAAACATATAAAAGATTATATATTACTATACATCATCCAGTTAGCTTTGTCCAACCTCTATTTATACATCTATAAACTTTCTGAGAGGTCACAAGAAATTCTATTTGTATAAGGTAGATTATACATTGTCTTTCAATTTAATAGACATTGTCTTTCAATTTAATGTTATCAGTTTTTAATCAGTCGAAGGTCCATCCTGTTTACAAAAAAAAAAATTATCAAGTATTTGTAGATTATTTCACCTCTTTCCTAAAATGAACGCAAAAACCAGCAACAGGCCGCACCCTGTAAACTAACAGGTTTCAGAACTGTCATTTCTGCTATTCTCAGCTGGGAATGAAGGTGTCATGCATACTTACAGCATTATCAGGTAGCAGCCATCTAACACCACCCATCCCAACAATGACAGGTCCTACCTAGATGCCTTCTGTCAAATCTAGGTATTTAGTGTCTCTTACCCCTCCAGAACACTGATGCTCAGAGATGACAAGATGAAAAACTACCCTTATGTTCCAAAATCATCTGTTTAGAACTGAATAAAAGAAGCTGCAAAACTTATTCTTGGGCATTTGAATAAGTCATCTAATAGAAGTCTAAAAATGAAAGTTCATCACAATGAATTATATAATTATGTAGTCACAGGTAAAAGACAATTAAGTCTTATTGAAAAGCTCTGCCTACTCTTCCACCCACCTTGCCTATTCAAAATTAGGTACTATGATTTTTAACACAAGCTCTGGAAATAATTATAAATTTTAAATATTTTTTGTTACTCCTCACCTGAGTCGACATAAGTCATCAGTTTGGCTCAAATAAACTCATAAGAATTCTTGAAAAACATACAAACAGAAAAACATCTGTCCCTGTCTGGTCCTTCCCTCTGCTTTGGACCCTCTCGATATTCTCCCCTAGCTGTTTTCAGTCAATTCCTGTGGGAGCCTTACTTTTGACTGGTGTTCTGACATGCACCGCTGAGATCAGACTCCCAATCTGACTCCTCCAGTGGTTTTCTTTAACCCTAATCCCTGTTAACACCCTCCTGAAATGAACTGGAGTTGGCATGTCTATATTTAAGACTTCATCTTTGAAGGTCAGCTCCTTCCAGAAATAGCCAAAGAATTTACCCCTGGTGGTCCCACATTGTTGATTACTCCCATTAACTTCCTTTTTCTGTCAACCAATAGTCTTGGACCTGACATTATTTACATGCTAACAACCTTTCCTTAAATTATTACAAAAGTAGTCCACCATCTAAACTAATAAAAGCGGAATAGTAAAATTAACCGTTTCTCCGGGACGCCCACAGCCAATCAGAACGGCTGTATGCAAATTAACCCAGCCAACATGGCGGCCGCCACTCACGGACCTGAGTAAACGTTTAGGCAGCGTCCATTGCAGCAGGAGCGAGAGCGAAACTACCTGCTCGCTGGCTCCTTAGCCTTTGGCCTGAAGCAAACACGCACATTTGCAACAATTAAGTGTAACAATTGTTTCATTATAGAAGCCGCGAGGT
>PVJC01023080.1:0-26784 GCA_004026665.1 Murina feae
CCACGGTAATTGCTGCAAGCAACGCTGAGAGAAACCCGTTTTGGATTTCCTCCTGATGCCAGTCTCTGGGTGTCTGTGGGACCTCCGAAACTCATCTGGAACTGGAGTTCAGAGCCGCTGGGAGCTTGTGGCTCTCTCCGTTTTGGAAAAGAACCACGACCTCCGGTACCAGCCCTTCCCCGAGCCCGTGCACGCGCCTTCGTACCTCTGTACTTTGCTTCCGCCACTCCTCTGAGTCTCAGACTCTTCTCTGGTTGTAGGATTTTCACTCAGCCAGCCGTCCTGTGGGTGCGAGTGGTGTCCGTGTGTTCTTTTCATGGTTTTTCTGAAATAGTTGTTCACAGCTGCATATACAGTGTCTACCCTATGCCGCCATCTTGTTTCTCCCCTGGATGTGTTTCTGACCTTTGCTCTCCCGCTAGAGCCACCTAGTCCAGATTTAATCTGATGGCAGTGATTAATAGTGAAAATATTGGATTATTTAGTAAAGGGATGTTAATATTTCAATAACTAGAAAATTGTTGGTGTCTTCTTGAAATGTTATTGAAAAAGTTCTTGGCTCAGTAGATAGAGCATCGGCCTGCGGACTGAAGGGTCCTGAGTTGATTCTAGTCAGGGGCATGTACCTTGGTTGCGGGCACATCCCCAGCAGGGGATGTGTGGGAGGCAACTGATTGATGTTTCTCTCTCATCAGTGTTTCTAACTCTCTATCCCTCTCCCTTCCTCTCTGTAAAAAATCAATAAAATATATTTTTAAAAAAGTTTTTAGAATTTAACTGCATTAGAATTCAACTATGTGCAAGTCCTGAGGCTTTGGAGTATGACATTTAGATATGTTTGTGTTTGGTGTTTATGTGTGTGTGTATATATATATACATTTTATGTATATATAAATACATTATGTATATTTGTATATATACACATATGTACATATACTTAGAATTTCTTATGTATGTATAATGAGTTTAACATTGGTGTTAGGTTAAGGAGAAAATGCTTAAATATTTGTCTTTTACTTAAGCCATGGAAGTAAGACTTTGTATTGATGAAAATGGCAGTCATTTTCCTGTTTAGTAAGATATGTCAAAAGTTTCACAGTTGTGTCTCTTACTGTAATATTAAGTACCCAAATCAAATATTTTTTCTTAATTAAATAATCTCCTTTATTTCTAGAGGTCTTTGAAATTTACAAATTGCTTTGATATTCATTTTCTGGCCTAGGTTCTAAATATATGCTGGTAACTCAACAAATGAATACCTACATGGACTTCAAACAGACCTACATGGTAGACACAAAGAGTATTAATATAGCATATCACTATTTCCAATAGCACATGAGAGCTATTGCGTTAAACCTTCTCATCCAGAATCATCTAATAAATACAATAAAAGAGTAACATGCAAATTGACCGTTACCACCAGCCAATCAGAGTGGCTGTATGCAAATTAACCTAGCCAAGATGGAGGCCAGCAGCTACGGAGCTAGAGCAAACCAGAGGTTTCTGTTGCAACTGCCTGCCTAGGCTGGCTGAGCCTCTGCTCACGGCCAGGCCCACCAGCCAATCAGAGCGGCTGTATGCAAATTAACCCAGCCAAGATGGAGGCTGGCAGGGCGGCTCTGCACTGGGAGCCTCCACAGCCGGCATAGCTGCGCCAGGTGTGTCAGCTCAGTGGGGGGGGTCCAGCCTGGGGCCTCCTCGGGGCGTCCAGAAGTGCCCCCCCAGGGTCCACTGCCTGGCTCCGCCCCCTGGGGGCCTCCCCAGGGCATTTGGGAACGGGGGCCTCTGCAGGGTGTGTAGGAGCAGTCGTCCCGGGTCCGCAGCCTGGCTCTGCCCCGGGGGCCTCCTCAGGGGTGTGCGGGAGCACCCGTCCAGGGTCCGCTACCTTCATCCGCCCCCCAGGGGCCTCCACAGGGCATGCGGGAGCGTCTGCTGCACAGTGCAGAGAATCCGAAGCCAGTTCGCTGCCCGGCTCCACCCCAGCTGTGTTTGCTCAGCAGCAGGGCCCCACTGAGGGATTCTGTGCCAGCATCCGCCCCTGGCTTGCCACCCAGCTCTGTGCCAGGTTTGTCCCCTCAGCGGTGGGGGCCCACCAGGTGTGTGCGATCGTGGGCCCTCCGGTGGGAAACGTCCAGGCCTGCACTCACCAGCCCTCCCACCCCCCAGTGCACGAACCCTGAAGGGGCTGTGGGCAGCCTGAAAATGGCCCTCAGCCCCTCACCCAGGCTGGCCAGGCATGCCAGCAGGTGGACATCCCCCCCTCTCCGAGGTGTCCCAGACTGCAAGAGGGCACAGGCTGGGCTGAGAGACCCCCACCCTCCGAGTGCACAAATATTTGTGCACCGGGCCCCTAGTAGGACTAATAAATAGAACAGGTGGGATGCAGTTTAGGTCTTTGGGTTCCCTGTCTACTACTGTCACTGATTACAGAAAGATATTTAAAAAACTCCAATATTTAGGGAAAAATCATATTACTACAATTAATTATCCTGTTTTTATACCAGATAATTGATGCTTCTAATTATGGCTTATTTATCTCTTCTGTGTGATAACTTTTTGACTAAATTTAGTCTTAACTGTAAGATAGTTCATGAAATATTATAAGAATAGAACAGAGCTATTGATGAAATCCAATGCCTACAAAGTAATGCATTCAGTGTGTATTAAATCCATTAGGCAGATTAGTATACATGCTATCTTCTTAGCTTACACCTGTCTCTCATTCTTCACTGAAATTACCAATGAAACTCTGATTAATAAAATTGGGTTAGAACCAAAATTCAATAAAAACAAAGTTAATTACGTGTTTGTAAGAGAATAAGCATACAGTTAGATCAATATGCAAATTGCGACCTTCAATGGTCTTTCTGTCTTCTTTTAAGCCCTTAGTCTTGCAAAGATTAATTTACTACCTAGAACTTCATTTTATGAAGCCACTAGGAGTCAGATTACTAGGTTTGTAATTGTTTACTTATCAGTGATATGCATGTATGTCTATGTCCCAATCTCTACATCTTTGTAGGGAGCCCTGTTCTAAAGCTGAAATAGTGCACGAAGCAGGTAAATATATTCAGCTTCATGTTAGCAAAAGAACAGAGCAATCCAGAAAATTAAGTTCACATCAACATTTTCTAGGCGCCATTTTTGGGAAGCACAAACTTAGTAAGACGTTTTCTGGCCTTTAAAGAGTTTACAATTTAGTAGGAGAGATAGTAGTCCCTTTCCCAAATAACTAAAACACAAGTTAGCATTTGCTTGTTTTTAAATAAAGACACAAACAAAGGCAATAGGGTGGAAAATAGATGGAGAGATTTATTACATACTTGGGAAGGCTTCATGGAGGAGATGGTATTTGATCAGATCTTGTTTAAGAGTCTCATTGGAGGGAGTGGGAAGGCAAAGCTAGGCAGAAGGAATAACAAAAGCAAAGGCACAGAGGACATCCTGGGAGTGTTAACATAACCGGGGCACAGTGAGTAGTACCTTCCATCATACTATGCAAATATAGGGGGAAACAACATCTGGCCCTGCCCCTGCATATCCTGACATGGTATGTGTTTGCACAGTGGGTGGTAGGTGTATTCCTGAAAGTCATTCTTACTTTGGGAATAGCTGGTAATAACTTCCTTTTACATGGACGTGAATGCAAATCACACAAATATCTCACTTAGGCCAAACCAAATTTATCACCAACTTCGCTTCCCCTTGGATCTCAAAATGTGTGTCGCTTCTCTGAGATACCTCCATATGAAAGTAAATGTGACGAAAGGGAAGTCAGTGGAAAGAGGCAGTGGTCTTACCTTATGGAGGATAAGTATCTTATTTTTGCAAATTTTATAAAAACAAACAAAAAACCACAACACATTGCCAGAAGCTTAACTTCTTCAGTTTTATGGTAAATTAACTTGTTTGTGACCCTGCTGCTAACCCCCTTTCTACACATTCGTGAAGTGTTTTTGCCAGAAGTGCTCCTTAAACACCTGGTACTTGGTAAGAGCCGACTTCTCAACTGTTGCTGGAGACCCTACACTGTAAACAAGGTTAGCGCGGAGCTGTGCAGGAGTAAGCAGGCAGTGAACTCTCAGCGCACTGTTCGCACTCAAGCTACTGAAGGCTCAATTTGAACCAGAACAGAAAATGCCTTATTTATAGGCTGAGTAGCACTGGGCTACCCGAGAGGAGCCGGTGGGGACTGTTTCTGCTATTCCGATTGCATGTTGTCTGCTCGTGGGCAGTCTGAAAGCTGAGGTAGCTGGGCTTAATTCCCAGATAATCTGAGATCCTTTCTCTGGGCTCCCCTTCTCAGTTTTTTTTTTCTCTATTTTAAACAAATGAAGACTTACATTTTGTAGGTTAAAATCCCAAGGTCCTTTTTCTTTCCATGCCGATTGTGTGTGTAAAACGGAATAAAGAACTTCTGTCTTCAAGGCTGTGAACTGAAACCCTTTGTGTTAGGGAGAAATGTTGCTTTTTGAAAGAAACAAGTTATCTTTGTGAGCTTCCTGCTCCCTGGCCAGTGCAGACTTCCCACTAGTGTCCATTTAGGCCCCTTTGGAAGGCGGCTGTGCTCACCACTATACCACCAATGCTATGTAGGCCCCTTTGACTTACAGGGTCACTCTACACCCTTGCATCCGTAGCCATCACATGGCTTAGCTGATCTGGGGTAGTTCCATTGAGAAGAAATGACAAGAAATTCGTTAATGCCGTCAACATGTAGAGGACACCTATTTGAGGTAGGTGCTGGAAATACAGCTTTGAAATTAGTTTCTGGAAATACAGATATGAAAAAGACACAGTCCCTGCTATCAAGAAACTCAGAAGCTAATAGACAGACAAACACAGTAGCACAAGGTAAATCCTATTGAGGAGAAAAGTGCAAAGCATATAATAACTTTCCTTGCCTGTGGCTATAGGGAAGGCTTCACTGTGATGGTGTCATTGCAGCTGAGTAGGAAAGGATCCACGGGAGTTTACAAAGAACAATAGGTAAGACATCACAGGCCGAAGAAATAGCATGTGCTAATCTCTCTCTCTCTCTCTCTCTCTCTCTCTCTCTCTCTCTCTCTCTCTCTTTTTTGAAAAGTGCCCCAGCAAGTGAGAAGTGTGGTAGGACAGGAGCATGTGTATGTTTTTAGGAATGTTTCGAGGTATAGCCAGGAAGTTAGACTGAGGTTGATTATGACTAAAAAGGCTTGGTCATATTAGGTACGAAATAATACAGTGTGGAAGGCAGAGGAAATATAAACTTGAGGACTATTTTAAAGTATTTGTTTGCAAATGGTCCTTGAAGATTTTTTAAATTGATACTAGAGAGAGGAAGGGAGAGAGAAATATGGGTATGAAAGAGAAACACTGATGGGGTAGGGCACATGCCTTTACTGGGGATCAAACCCGCAACATGGGTATGTTCTCTGACCAGGAGTCGAACCCAGCACCTTTTGGTATATGGGTCTAACGGAGCCTCATTGGCCAAGGTGACCCATGAAGTTTTGACCCACAGAATTAAAATTTGGTCACTTACACTTTGAGTGGTGCTTTTGGGTTAAAATAAATGTATTTTGTGCATGTTTTCAGATTATCGGCAGTTATGACAGTGTGGGACATATCGCTGGTAGGCTTTATAGACCTTAGATACAAAACAAAACATTCTCTTATTTTCCTTAG
The DNA here is from genome assembly GCA_004026665.1 of Murina feae. Taxonomy (NCBI): domain Eukaryota; kingdom Metazoa; phylum Chordata; class Mammalia; order Chiroptera; family Vespertilionidae; genus Murina; species Murina feae. The sequence goes on from PVJC01023080.1 coordinate 5,668, forward strand.
GTTGGAAGAATAATTACAAGTATGAATTGTTCAGTGACAAGGAGCAAGCTGAATATTTTGAAAAAGCAGTAAAGTTTTTTTATTAAGGCAGAAACCTCACCCCATGATTTAATTCAAATCCATATTTGATTGAATGCCATTTATTGATGGATAAAGTGAAATTATACTTTAGCTTACACAAAGTAAAGTGTGTGTTTTAAACTATAGACAAATACTTATAAGGCGGTACAATTACCAGTCTGAGAAATATTTTTAATGTCCTTTTCTCCCAGGCCACATGGTGAATAAGCAACAGAGAAAAAAACAACAACAACAACCAATAACAACTAAAAGTCTCTAAAATAGTTTTTTACTAAGTACTGTAAATGGTTACTAATCATCAGCAAGTGGGAAATGGACTAGCAGCCTTTCTGTATTCATGACAACTTTAAAGGTTGTAAAATGAAAATGTCATTGTTTTTCTCTTATGAAAAGAAGGTGAATAAACATTTATATAAGATGACACATTATTCTAAGGCTATTAAAATAAGCTTTCAAGAATTGTAGCTGTGACCTTTTATCACCAGTCTTACTATGCATAAAAGTATTTGTGTAAATAGTATTCACTGAGTGCTTATTCTGGGCATTCTTGGTGCTATGAGGGTTTCTGAAAGTACACTTAAATGAAAAATTAACTACTAGTGTAAGATACCAAAAAACAAGTCACAAGGTGACCCACAATTATGTGCTAAAGATGGGGGCAGACGTAGGTGCTGGGATCCATAAGAAGATTCCCAGAGTTGAGTGTTAATATTGTTTTACATCAATGACATATTTCACATAAATGATTTCATAAGATATATTCATTCTGTAATTTTTCTTTTCTTTTCTCTCTTTCTCTTTTCTCTTTCTTTCTTTCTTTCTTTCTTTCTTTCTTTCTTTCTTTCTTTCTTTCTTTTTTTGCTCAGCAGTATGTGTTAGAGATCTTTCCATGTTTGTGCATAAAACAATCTGAAGTTGCATACTACTTTCTTGTATGCAGCAGCCATCATCGGTAGCCATCCTCCTGTGCTGGTTGGCATTTAGGTCATTTCCAATATGTAAATGAACTTAAAAAGGTCTGGAGCATCCAGAGGGTTGGAGTAAATTTTATTGGTTATGTTTATTTTTTAAAATAAGGAGAATGTATCATGGTGCTGTTTGTATAATTAAAAGTTAAATACTTTAATAACATTTATTTTGGGGCCACCATTTCACACGTGCCCCCACGTCCACCATCCCTACCACAGGCTGGTCTACTGCGCCGTCTCTGACACGCAGTCGAGCCGTCAGCGCGCCGGTGTCTCAGCTCTCCGCTGGGCACTGGTACCCATGGGGCTGGAAGCTCTTCCTGCACCCCAGTCCTTACGGCTGAAGCTTGCTGACAGCCCTGTAGCTTCCAGGAGACAGTATTTTAATTATCAGTGTGTCTGGTTTACTGAAAAGCAAGTCTTGAGTTAATACTGTCATAGGTTCATTTGAGATTGAGCTTTCTATTTCATCTCTTTAAAAAAAAAAAAAAAACAATTGAAAGGCATTTCTTATAAATCTTAGTTTTTAATATAAATTTCATCTTGAATGGTTTTCATTTAGAAAAATTTGGCCTTTAAAATATTCTATGAATCCAGTTTAGTATAGTCTGTATTTAATACTAAGAAAAGAACAAACCAGCACCGTAAACTGCAAATAATAGAGCTGCAATTAAGTAATATTTTGAGCCAGTCTCTTTCCACACTATTTTTTTAGTCACCTATTTTCCTGTGAGGTAAAGAGGAAGAAACTAAAAGTAGTCATTTCAAACAAATTAGTACATGCACAAGTTTCTGACCTTGTCTGACATTTTTCAGAAAAAAAAGCAGCAAGCCTGTAATCGTTGTTAAAAAGAAATAACAGCTAATTTCTTTCATCTCATTTTACTTCAGTAAATTGATATTGGCTAATAAGATTTGGAGTATTTTTTCCAAGAACAAGAGAAAATGGTCTCTATAAGTGGAATTTTAGAACAATGCCATTTAAAATTCCTTCTGAGTATTTCTAAAACACTAGATTCTATTTTTACAATAAGTATTAGAGGGAAAAGATTAGCAGAAAAGTCTATAAAGTAAGTACTTAAAAAAAATAACCTCATCTGCTCTCTGCTGTTTTGGAAATGCCCACACCGCTGTGCAGTGATAGAATTTCATACGTGTTGCCAAATGTTAAGCCACAGTAATCCTGATAGTTGATTCCACAGCTTTGCTTCCAAATATGTTCTTGAGAAACTGTGTTTGGTGTCTTTGTCATAATAGGAACAGACTGTGAACGACTTTTGGTACTTGAAAAATATTCCTTCCAGTGTGTGTTTGTGGGCGTTGCAGGGAATGTGTGTCTAACTTTCACATATCCTAGTAGGATAAATTTCATTCTGTGCCTTCTCATTGCTGTGTTTATGGATGAAACAAGGAAGCAGGTAGAAAAGGGGGCACATGCGATAACTAACCTAAATGAGAAATACATGGCCATTGAAATCTAAAAGTCAGGGAGGGTTCGATCTTTTGGCTCACCTATAATTTGTGCACCATAAATGTACAAGGAAGTCAGCAGGGACTTTTTAATGACAGTGCTGTCTATAACAGCATCATCAAGCAAGACATTGGCATAAATCATTGGCACTTTGCAAAGTGTCACTTCTGTCAACCTTCTAGTGATGTGATCTTTAGTCTTTCAAATCCATAGACTGGCATTTGGATCAGTTAAGCATCTTACATCCTGTCTTGAATATTAAATCTGCTTTAGCCAATATTGAAATGCTGAAGTAATGCTTGTTCTAAAAATATTTTGTAAGCAACTGACCTAATAACTAAGATTTGCTCTTGGTATATAGCTTGCAGAATTTCCTGTTTGCAAATGCAAAGTGAGGCTGTTACCCATTTTAGGAAGTTCTCAAGAAAAAAGAAAAGGTTATGAAGCAGGGGTGATTTTTATATCACTTCAAAGGGCTTTTATTTTAAGTTCAAAGGCAGCTTTACTTTTGGTTTAAGTTCAGTTTGCAAAATAAACTTCTTATTAAAGTGATTGATATGCAGTTGGATGAATTTTATAAAACAACAATAATAGCAGTGATAAACATAATAAATTGTCCTTGCCTAGATGAAAAAGAATTTTTCCACATTTGTACATAATAAGATGGGAAGTCTGTGCTTTACTCCAATTTAATTTGAATGAATGCTTGTGCTCAGCAGGATTGCTATTTGCATCTATGAAGTTCAAGTCTGATAGAACTTGCATTGGTGTTTAGTGATTGTGAAGTTAAATTGAAAAATATCTGGAGAGGCAGAAAGCTTATTCATACCTCCTTATTAAATTTGCATCATCATTTTCTTCCTAAACTTTATATCTGAGTACAATGTTTTGAGAAGACTAAATTTGGGGCAGTAGACTTCTAGTAATACTAGCTTAGTGCTACAGTTTGAGGATTCAACACTCATGTTAATTTCACATTAAATTCTTTCATACATAGATATTTATCACTTTTGGAACTATAAAACATGCTCCCTGTCTTTCCAGATCTTATGTTCTTACCACCATCATCATTACTCTCTATTCCCTGGTTTAGTGCCCCAAGAATCAGCCTTTCAAACCTGTACTGTGAATTCACAGTGCCTCAGTGTCCTTGGGACAATCAAATTCCCTTTGTCTAGCTCCCCACAATCCCAAGGAGAGCAGAGAAGGATCTTGTACGAAACCTTCAGGGTGGCTCAGACAAGAGCAGTATAGCCTAAGACCTGCTTTTCCTACCCACACTAAAGGAACTTCCAAACTTTTTCTGGATTCTCAGAGTATTCCTAAGTCAGCCAGAATCCAGTTGACTCAGTCACACAAGAGGCTGTGACATTCCCTGGGGTCCATTCAATTACTAGAGGACTTTTGTAATAGAAATACACTTTAAGATGCCACAAGACTCCTAGAAAGACAAGATAGATTCTGAAAACTTGCTAGATGTTTTTCCCCCTACCTGCTTATATGTGGCATCTCTTAATTTGAGTCTTGACTGCCTATGTCCAGAGTGACTGGACATTAGCAGAAACTATAAAATAATGGCTCCTCTGTTTGTAATTTTTGTTTGTTTTCTTAGAATGGGTGGACCTATTGCTTTGTTCAGAGCAAATCCCGGCTTTAAAGGAAACAATAAAACTACTATTTCCAAAGCTAAGTTTGGCACAGGAATCTTTTTATGGACAAAGCACTATATTCCCAGTTTTAGTTGTAACTCGGTCACTGATCCTCTGCATAATAAAATGGTGAAAAGGTGAAACAACAGAAAATAGTGCTGCAAACAAAACAGGTTCTGTCTTTCCTCCAGTCCTTCTCTGAGATCTCATACAAACAGCTCCATTTCAATCTTCCCATTATAAAATGGGGACGATCATTCATGTTTACCACAGAAGGTACTTATAAAAAAAGGTTTAAAAAATTCAGAATTAAAAAACCTCAACAACCTGCTGCATCAGACCAGAAAATAGTTCTAAAGAAGTAGCTTAATGTGTAGAACTGATTACTCCAGGTTCACCCCCAGCCTGCCCTGCTTTGCCTGCATTACACAGGAGGGCTGGCTTCATTTCCCTTGCTTCTGAATGAACGAGGGAGGCTAAAGGGTAAGAGGAAGGAAGGAGCCACCGTATTTAGCTATTTTGCTCTGCCTCAGGCAGCAACTTTCTTCAGCTGCAGTTCTAGGTTCTGTGAGGTGACCCCACTCCCCAAACCCCAGTCAATGCCTCCTGTCAAGACTTTCAAGGCTAGGAGGTGACAGAGCTGTGGCTTCCTGCTTTTGTTGATCTTGGTCTGCCTCACCGTCTCCAGTTTATAAGTTAGCTCTTTTCTCACTTGTATTACCAATTTCTAATATTTCAAATACTTTTAGTGGCTTGTTTACCTCATTAAACTCTAAGTCACATATCTGCAATATTAACAATAATAATCTTGCCCTACATGGTTTGGCTCAGTGGATAGAGCATTGGCCTATGGACTGAAGGGTCCTGGGTAGTGGGCTTGGTCCCCAGTTGGGGGCGGGAGTATGCAGGAGGCAGCCTATCAATGGTTCTCTCTCATCATTGATGTTTCTATCTCTCTCTCCCTCTTCCTTCCTTTCTGAAATAATAATAATAATATAACAACAACAACAACACCCTTGCCTTATCCTTTTTCAAGAGGAGATAAGGAAGGAGACAAGATCTGAGGAAAGAGGGAAGAGCCTTCAGTATATTTTTCCTTCTCTTAACACTTTTCCCTTGTTCTGTTTCTACTTAAAATCATAGGTAGCCTGTTAGTAGTGTCTTCTCAGGACTGAGACCAAGACTGAGATGTAAACAGGCTGGGGTCGGGGTGGGGTGGGAAGGGGTACTAGCATACCTTGTAGAAGGATCCCAGGGGAACTCAGGTTACTCTAGAACTGGGAACCCTTTGACTTCCAACTGGACTCAGGTTCCTCCTGAATGGCCCCATATTTCCATCCTCTCATTTCTTTTCCATCCCACTGCCCACTAACTTCTCCAAACTCCTCACTGCCCTTGCTATGATTTTTGAATAAAGTTTTAATTTGAAAATAATTTAGATTTATAGAAAAATTGCAAAGAATAGAGTCCCATGTTCCCCACACCCAGCTTCCCCTATTCTTTGCCTGTTACATTACAGTGGTACATTTGTCCTAATTAATGAATAGATATTGATAGACTATTGTTAACTGAAGTTTATACTTTATTCAGATTTCCTAAGTTTTCTCATAATTTCTCTTTGCTGTTCCAATATCTTATCTAGGACACCATATTTCATTTAGTCACGTCTCTTCCTGAGATTCCTCTTGGCTGTGACAGTTTCTCAGACTTTTCTTTTTTTAATATTTTTGATGATCTTGACAGTTTTGAAGAGTACTGGTGAGGCACTTTGTAGTACAACCCTCAATTGGGGTTAGTCTGATGTTTTCTCATGATTAGACCAAGGTTATGCTTTTAGGAGGGAGACCACAGAGATAAATTTTTATCACTTTATATCAAGGGTACATACTATTGACATGACTTATCACTATTGACAGCCTTCATCACCTGGCTGGCAGTGTTCGTTAGCTCTCTCTACTGTAAAGTTCATCTCTTTCCTCCTTTCCTTCCCGTATTCTCTGGAAGTGAGTTACTGTGGATAGCCCACACGGAAGGAGTGGGGGTATCCTTCTGTGAGGGTGGAATATTTGTATAAATGATTGGAAATTCTTCTAACAGGAGGTCTGTCTATTCATCTGTATTAATTTAATCCTTTATATTAGTATGGACTCACGGATATTTATTTTATTTTTTGGGGGGCTTCTAATTCAATACCATCTTTCATTGCTCACATTGTTTCAGCTGTGGCGCTTGGAGACTCCTTCCATTGCTCCTGTGGCTCATTGGCATACACAATCACTGTGGGCCCCCCCCCCCCGCCGCTCCACCCAGTATTTCCTTACTTTCTGGCACTACAAGATGCTCCAGACTCATCTTGTATATTTCCCAAATCAGTCCTAGAAACAGCCATTTATCCAAGGAGCCCTGGTTTCTTTTGTTGGAGAATAGTATCAAAAACTAAATTCTGGGCTCTACCTGTGCCCATTGTCCCCACTTCCCTTAATTCTGTCCATTAGCATAAGTTAACCAGTGATTCTTCAATACAAGGCTCCGAGTTCTTTTGCTTTCTTTATTCCTGAAGATAATTTGCATTATCTCACAGTAAAGCTCACAAGAAAAAACAAAAACAGACAAACAAAACCAGAAAAAAATAGGTGTTCAGGTCTAAAATTAGGGGTTGGATCACTTCTGGGAACAACTGTAGATTAGGAGATTAGACCAAGTGATCCAAAAAATCATGCCCAATACCAAGATTCTATGATATCTTATTCTAATGGCTTGATATAAGATGATATTCCATTTATTCTCCAGGTAGCCCAAGATAAGTGAGATGGGAATGTGCATGGGGATAGGAGTATGCTAGCCTGGCTGGAGTAGAAAGTTTTCATAGCAAGTGCTGAGAGATATGGTTGGAAAAGAGGCCTGGGACTGTGTGTGTGTGTGTGTGTGTGCGTGTGTTGCAGGGGTCGGGGGTGAGGTGGGGGGGCTGGCCTTGAATATCAGGCTACATTCGAAAGCTATGGTAGCCATTTTATTTAAGAAATTACGTTTCTATGTCCAATGTTTTGTAATATATATAAGAGAACTATTGCCCTGGTGGGCATGGATCAGTGGTTAGAGTATTGGTGGTCTTACCAGAGAGTCATGGATCTAATTCCTGGTCAAGAGCACATACCTGGGTTGTAGGTTCAAGGGCACATGTGAGAGTCAGCCAGTTGATGTGTCTTTCTCTCATACCTCTCTCTCTCTCTCTCTCTCTCTCTCTCTCTCTCTCTCTCTCTCTTTCTCTCTCTCTCTCTCTCCCCCCTCATCTCCCCTCTCCCTTCCACTCTCTTTAAAAATCAATGGGAAAAATATCCTCACTCCTTCAGTGAAGATTGTAAAAAAAAAAAAGAAAGAGAACTATTATTCAGTATGAGGTTGGCCATGCAGGATCAGGGAAATATTAATGATTTACTATGCAGGTTTTTGACTCCAGTTGGGGTCATGGCTGGGGGTGCCAATTCCCTTTCTCTTCCTTAGTGCATATTAATCATTCTCTATATTACCTAGTGGAAATAGATATTCAAATGAATAATAGGAGCATTTTAAGTACACGATATGGAATTAAGTCTGAAGTGGACTGTACAGACTCATTTTCCTTCATAACATTTCATTTCTATTAGATTTCAAACACTGCTAGGAAACCCTAGAGGAAATAGGAAATTGTATATCCAATTGTCTCACTGGATGATTGTATGTGTGTGTATAATCTCATTGTCTGAGACTAGAAGATTATAGGGGAGTGAGAATAATTTTGAAGACTGGGGCAGGAAATATTAATAGGTGTTGGTCTTTAAAGGGACATAATAAATATTGTCCTGCTTACCTTTTTCTTCTGAGTTTGTTACTTATTAATTCCCTTATCACCCTGTACCCTGAACTTTAACATTTCATATAACATATTTTTTCATTTTCACATATATATTTTCCCCTTATGATGCATCCTTCTGTATCTGAGTTTGGATTAGGTGGTTAACCTATTTAATAGGGTGATCACTCTCTGACAGGATAATAATTCATACAGAGGCAGTTTACCTTGCCCTAACCCTCCACGGAATTGATAACCTTGAAGAGGGAACACTAATTCTCACTTTTTAAAATTTTAAGTATTTTATTACCTGATCTCCTCTTCCTTTTCTCAACTCTGTAGTTAACTGTTTTCATCTAAACTTTGACCTTAGTATTTGTACTGAATATCTGCAAGGGACAGCAGTTCAGATAACCGGGCGTTCATTATTTTCACTAAGAAGACCAAGTCTTGGGTGTTCGATCCACTCTATAATTCTTGCTTATTGAAATGTGAGACCTGAGATGGTCTCTTCAATACCATTTAGAGGACAAAAACATCTAGTGGGCTAGCGTCATTTTTCAAATATTTTAGGAGCATTGTCCAGTGAGGTCTTTAATAAGCAAAACATAACACCTCCTTTTGCGTCTGCTGTATCTCACACAAAAACAAATTGGATTGAGAGAAAGAGAGAAAGAGAGAGAGAGAGAGAGAGAGAGAGAGAGAGAGAGAGAGAGAGAGAGAGAGAGAGAGAGAAAGAAAGAAAAAGAATTCCCTGGAGGCAAACCAGAGCCCCAAAGGACCTGGCTGCCAGGATTCCAAGGACATAGAGGATACTTCTGAGAGAAGAAAAAGGGATTTGGAAAGGAGAGTGATGGAGAATTCTGACTTGAGCGATGGTTGCCTTTTTTGCCTTTGCTGGAAAATGTCACAAGTTTTAAAAAAAATGAAAGTGGATAGTAAGGCCAAAACACTTTTTGGGGTTCAAAATGGTGAGAGGTGAAGGAAAAAATGAAGCCAGTCAAGCCCAGTGATGAATTTAAATTGTGTCAAGTCAGGACACAGATAAGTCTCCCTAAGGTAAATTATCCATTATTTCTCATTTTTATATAGATGCATATTTTCTGCAGTTTTTCTTCAAAAATTATGACTCCCCCCCCCCTTTTTTTTACAGATAGGTGCCATTAACTTTTTTCAGGTCAGTGGGAGAATACGGGACAGGAAGACTGATTTTTAAATTTGCCTTGCAACGAGCACATTTCCCTTCAAATGATGGTTTCCCCCTTGGTCATTTGCATTATTGTTTCTACGGGCTCAACTAACTATTGAGAAGCTGGCATTTTAAGTGGCTGTGTGATAGGGCTGGAAAGAACTACGCATTTTATCACTTCCCACTTCCCTAAGCATCACAATGTAAGCCTTTGCCAAATGCTAGTGGGAAGAAAGGAGCCATGCCGACATTCCCCGGCTGGCCTTGGACAATGCTGACAGCACACATCAGCCACTCAGCACTTTTCCAAGTAGCAGCTAATGCCCGGTTACTCAACTTTAACCCGGGAGAAGGAGGTCAACTTAGGAAAGAAAAGCTTGCCGGAGATTGTGCTGGTGGTCTGCTGGGGAGGGTAGTCTTCTACGATTCCCTTCAGCTCACTGTCAGCACCCTCTTCGGGGATAGTAATGCAAGTGCTTATTTGACAGGGAATGAACTTTATGTAGATTCATCATTGCCAGCCGAGGGAAAGCAAATAGTTTTTTTTATCTCAGAGAATTGGAAGACATCATAATAATGAACAGTTTTGAGCATTTACTAAATGTTAGACACTATGCTTAGTGTCTTACATAAATTGTGTCATTTAATCCTTAAAATAATCAGAGCTGCACCTCATTTTTTCTCCTAAGATTAGCTTCTTCCTTTAGTAGACGTTGTGATTAAAACACCAGTTATTTAAAATTACGTCCTGTCTCTGACCTAGACTTTATAATAATTGCACTATATTATGATATAGTCAGTCCCCTGAGCTGAGTTACATTTAAGCCCAAATATGCCTTCTTTTTCTGTACAGCTCCTCTTATCCTGTTGTTGTTGTTTTTACCATGAATTATGGAGATTGAAAGTGCCCGTTTCAGTCTCTGTCCCTTGCATACTGAAATCATGTGTATGTGATTGATAGAACTTTATAGCTACATGGAGAGGTGAGTCCAGCTCACTTCCATAGCCTCATCATTAGTCCAGACATCCCTAGCCTAGTGTAGCAGGCTAAATCATCATCCCCATGTATGTCCACGGCCTAACCCCAGAAACCTATGACTATTACCTTATATGACAAAAGAGACTTCGTAGATGTGATTGAATTAATGATTTTGCTATGAGAAGATTTTCTTGGATGATAAGTGTGGGCCTCAGGTAATTGCAATGGTTCTTAAGAGGAATGCAGGAGAGAGAGAGAGAGAGAGAGAGAGAGAGGCGCCAGGTGATAACAATAAAAGCAGAAGTCGGAGTGATGTGTTTTGAAGATGGAGGAAGGTGCCAAAAGCCAGGGAACATAGGTGGCCACTAGAAGCTGAAAAATCAAGGAAATGGAGTCCCCTCAGAGCTTCCAGAAGAACCAGCCCTGAGGACACCTTGTCTTTAGCTCAGGGAACCTGAGTTATGCTTTATGAGCTCCAGACCTATCAGAGAAGAAATTTATGTTGTTCTAAGCCATTAAATTTGTGACAGTTTGGTACAGCACTAATAGGAAGCTAATACACCTAGTTAGTGTAAATTTAAGTGTTGCGAGACAACAAATTCTATGGAGCAACCTGAGGAAACTGTTCTGCACACAGTGCAAAGCACAGGGCATCTAATTCTGAGTTCCCAAGCTTAGATGTCACTGGGTAGCGCCCCACCATAGGCCCTCTTGTCCTTGTCCTACCTCACCACTGCTGGCACTTCCCAATCCCCATACACACACACACAGCTTCACTCTGGGTGACTAAACTTCGTTCTCAAAACAAGAATCATTGTACATTGTTTTTAAGGGAGGTCTCAGGGAGAAAAATATCTTTGATTTAATCTCAATAGCTCTTAGAGCTAATTTTGTCTTTACTTGGGTGTGCTGAGGGATTCATTCAAAGAGAGAGCTGGGCTGCCAAGGGTAAGCAGAAAGGAAGATCTATTTGTTTTGCCCTGTGTTATCTTAGGATAGTAAATATAATTAATTTACCCTTTGGTGCCTTTTTATGAGGGAAACTTCAGAGTGCTTGATATTAAGTGCTATCTGGAATCTTTGCAAAGAGGAGCTGAATAAAAGAATCGTAGGCATTGTGGTACAAGGAGAGTGATAATCTCAATTAGAAGCAGCATCTCAAGAAATACATTAAAATGACAGAGAAAAAAGAGGAATTTTAATGGAGCATCAACTACCAAATTTTAAGGAGCATTTTATTACAAACATCATCTCTAATACTGGTAGGCAGTTAGAAAATAGAATATTCTGATTATTCAAATATTCATAAGTTGAGAGTAGCTCTATATCAACAATTGATTTCAAAGAATATAATAGATTACAATTCAGCTAATGCTGAAGCTAAATTGCATATAATTTATTCAATCTCCAGTGATTTAGATTATGTGTGTGTGTGTGTGTGTGTGTGTGTGTGTATTTCAGAGGGCAAGAGAGAGAGAGAGAGAAAGAGAGAGAGAGAAACATCCATGATGAGAGCGAATCATCAATCAGCTGCCTCCTGCACACTCTCTATTGGAGACTGAGCTGGCAAGCAACCCAAGCATGTGACCTCCTGGTTCATAGGTCGATGCTCAGCCACTGAGCCAAGCTGGCTGGGCGTGATGCAGATTTTATGCAGGACTACGTCATGTACCTAAAATATCACTAACATGTAAACAGCACAGAGAAAAGGATCTTTGTTTACATTTCTGGTCATGACCACCACCAGTGGCAAATGTAAGAGCCTTAATGGCTCCAAGAATCCAAAATGTTGAAAAATATTTTCTTACCATTACTGTAGTTACCAACTTAAATTGATATAGTTACCTTTCCTTAGAGAAGAGTATATGAGCATTATAGCAAATTCTAAAAGAAACGAGCAATTGGAGTAAAATTATTAGCCTTTTCAGAGTCTGTGCATTACTTTTCCCCTGGGCCTCCATCGTTCACGGAGGGTTAAAACAGCGAAGTTGAGCTAAGGAAACACTCTTGTAAATTTTCAATAACATCTTAATTTGAAATTGCAGTTTAAGAAGACTAATATTCACAGTGCTTTTACGAAATGGTCTATGCCTACACATACTCAATTAAAACGCCTGTATTTAGGCCAAAGCACTTCACTGTGGTTATAGTCCTGGAAGTTCTCTCATTCCCCTGACTGGCATTTTCAGGAAGAATGTTACTGCTCTGGCCAATCAGAGAAAAACAAACGGAAATGGCAAAGTAGTTCTACTAACTGCAATAAACAGTTAAAGAAAACATAAGGAAAGTAAATGACAAACATGAGCTAGTAAATGAGTTCCTTTTGGACAGTTATTCCTCCTAAAAGCACAATTTGATATCGTTCAGTCACCAATCGTTTAGTCATTGAAAATCTGTAGGCATGAAATCGCACTGATTCAATGTCTTCAGGAAATATAAGATGGGCAATGTTAGAATAAGCAGTATATATTATGTACAGGAAATATTAGAAAGTAAGCTATGCAGGCAAAATTCTCCGTCACTGTTTCCTTTTGAGTGGAAGTAAATAGCCTGAGTAAACTATTCTAAACAAAACAAGACTTGCATTTTTGAAAGTCATCTTTATGGTTTTCTTCTTCGGTAGTATTAATTTTTTAAATAACTTGATCTGGAGATTTAAAAATGTCAGAGCCATCAGTATCATTAAATACTTCTGTGAAAATCCTGCCAGTTCTGAAGCTTGTCTGTTGCAGAGAATGTCATCCATATCCACTGGGATCATTTTTGGGGGTTTGACTATAAATGAACTCCAACATCAAACTTATTAAAAAGTCTGAATATTTTTTAAAAAGATGCTTCCATTGATTTTAGAGAGAGGAAGAGAGAAGGGGGGGAGGGAGAATGAGAGAGGATCTGAAGATACGCATGGCAACCTGATGTACCCTGAGATTCTGGCGACCATTTGGTACACAGAACACAATCAATTGAGCCACACTGGCCAGGGCAAAAGTCCGAGTACTTTTGAGAGGTGTTCATTTAACAGTCCTTCAGAATAATTCTAATATATTATTATACAAATGAGGTTTATAAATTAGTTATTTAGAAAAACACCTGTTAACATGGATTTTATTTTTTTGTAAATAACTAATTCAATTTTATTTTATAGAAAGACAATAATATATAAAATAATATATTAATAAATGCTGTATATTTGAGCTTGTGTTCTCAAATGCTGAAATAGTAGGCCTCTTTATTGAGTTCATCTAGCATTGTTTTTTTCAGATGATATCATTGGCAATTAAGTTATTCTGTAGTAAGACAGGAAGATTTAAAAATATAATTTATATCTGTGTCAGCTTATTGCTAATTTTAGGGATAAATATATAGTAGTCTAATTTTACATGTTATTTTTAAATAGTATTGGAATGATCAAAATAACAGCTGTTACTGAAAATTTCTTGAGGAACTTGAGTAATTTAAAATAATGTACCTAAAACACCAGCTTTCCCACTTAGTTTGCCTCAGTTTTGACCCAGGCAGACTCTACATTTGTCTTTCAAAGAGAGAAAACAAGTTGGTGTTTTCATATACCCTTATAGCTTTTAAACTAAACACTTACACTTATATTTTAAGTGAGCTAAAGAGGAAAAATATTGTTCATGTTCTCCATAGAGTTTTAAGAAAACGTAAAATTAACGTCATGTTTTTCTCCTCCTGTTAAAACAAACCTCTGAGATTTCCCCCTCAGGCTTTGACAGTTAACAATTAACAAGAGTTTGAAGAATGCTCTTACCACCATTTTCCCTGGAGAACTTTGTAAGCTTTGCATGTAAATGCAAACAAAAAATTTAAGGCTTTTGATCTTGGGAATTTGATGAAATCTCCAAATCTCCAGAGCAAATTTAAGGATTACAGGCTACAACAAGTACACATACGAAAGCATGACAAATTAACAGTAAATATGTAGTATTGATCCTAAACAGAAATATGATGGATTTATTTCTTATGATGACATTCTAGTCTGTGTCACTAAAAAAATAAATGTCACTGGGATGGGTGGGAGTGGGAGGAAGATGGCAAAAGTCTGTCTATTGACCGTATTCATATTCATTTATATGCAAAAGAAAGAACACAGCTCACTCAAAGGTTTCATTCGCTTTCATCTTTTTTTTTCTTTTCTTTTTTTTTTTTTTCAGACTTGTTCCAAACAGAGTGAAATTCAATTTTGATCAGACCTGAGTCACCAGGGAGTTGATATCCCAAAGGTCTTTTTGTTTCCCTTGTGTCAAGATCTGAGTGAGCTGGTATTTAGCTGTGGGAGCATAGGAAGCCTCTTGCTAAGCAGGACAATGACCAGAGCTCGTGGAATTACCATAGCTCCACATAGTAATTGTCATTCTGAGAGGTGATCTATGCATTCCCTCTCCCACTTGGTAGCAATGGTAGCAAGTTGACCTGGTCATCCAGGTTCAAGTGTCATTGATTGGCTGATGATGGACAAGGCAAGACATGAATCTACTTGACATTTCACTCAACAAGCATCTTAGATGCATTATCTAAATCAGTCTTTCTTTTTCCTTTATTTTGCTCACAGTTTAGCAACAGTTGCATTCAGGGACACATCACCTTGTTTGTATCTGGTAGTGACTCTAGACAGAAAAAAAGGTCTCCCACCATCTCATGTAGATATTTCACATTCCATAGCTGTTAGAGAAGTTGATTGAACTACAGGTACTAAAATGATAAAAATGGATGCAGTTGTCTCTAAAGAAGAAGAACAGAAAATGAACCGGATCCGGTTTCTTTCAGACTATTGTGCTTTTTTCCCTTGCATGCTTTAAATACTGAAGAAATGAAACTGGGTGAAGGGAGAGTTCCTATTGGGAGTTCCCCAGGGAATTTACATGAATCCAAAGTTGTGGGACTTGAGAAATTCCTTTAATTTCAACGTGAAAACCTTGTGAAAAGGACATATTTTGTTTATGCCGGATGAATACTTTTGTTGCCTTCTATAAGCTTTGATGTCTAGAGTGCAGTGAAGACTTGCCCAGGCTCCGTGGTAGATAATAAAAATGACAAAAAAATGTGGAAAATGAGATTTATAAGGAAATGATAAGGGAAGTGAGGATATCTGGAAAGAGGCCAAAAGCATAAACAGAGAAATTCTCAGCGAGATGGTAATCACACTCTTTGGCTTGGACCTAAAGGAAATATCTGTAGAAATGGAGGAACTTTGATCTCAAGTTCTGTACCCACTCTCCTGGGTGATGTGATTAATAGCACTTACAGAGCAAACAAGATAGAATTCACATATTTTTAAAAATTTCCCACCTACACATATATCTTCAATTTTTAAAAATGTACAGAAAGTTTTGCTATGTTGATTTACATTGTAAATAGATTTGAAAAGGACATTTCTTGTAAATTGTGAAAGAATATTATCCACAGTATTCTACAGGGTATAATTCCACATGATTGGAGAAAGGTCATAAGACAAGTGACTTTCAACATGGAAGTTCTCGGTTCAGCGTTTTGGTTTTGTTTTTTTAATCCTCACAAGAGGATATTTTTTCTATTGATTTTTCAGACAGAGTGGAAGGGAGGGATAGAGGGAAGGGAAACATTGACATGAGGGAGAAATATCCATTACTTGTCTTCCACACAGGGATTAAACCCAACCCTTTGGTCCTCAGGCTGACACACTAACCACTGTCCTATAAAACTGGCCAGGGCAGTTCAGAGCTGTTTTTTGGTTTAATTTTACTTTTAACCTTGGCTAAAACCATAGTTCAAAACTTTCATCTTAAATAGGCATTCCCAACAATTCTACCTTTGTAATAAGAAAACGTTTAGAGAATCAAATATAAATATTGAAATTAGAGAATACAGATAAACAAATACCTAAGTTAGCATTCAAACTGAACACATACCAATTTATGACTAAATAATGAGCCTCAGGTTAATGCTTTGTATATAGGATGAGGCTTACTACTTAAATGTCACCCTTAGGATTTAGGCCAGATATAGCCTTACTTCATGCATTCCAGTTATTTACTGTGACTGGGGAAGAACTTCTTTTGAGGCAAGGAATTTCATAGGCTAGCTTCAGAACAGTCAGAACTGGAGTCACTTGGGAGTTTGAGACCCTTCGCTTTCTACTGTACAGATGAGAACATGTAGATTCCTAGGAAATACTCAGGCCACAACCTGGGAATTACAGATATAATCAGGCAAGGGAACAGAATGAAAGTACTACTCACTTTCAAGTCCTCATTTTTAGCATATAGAAGATCTCTGATAATCCAATGAACTCAGTGAATATAGATCAAATGGACAGAAATAGAAACAAAGTTAGGTTACTAATTATAAGTAACTAGAGGCCCGGTACACAAAAATTTGTGCACTTGGGGAGGGGGGGGTCGCTCAGCCCAGCCTGTGCCCTCTTGCAGTCTGGGATCCCTCGGGGGATGTCCACCTGCTGGCATGCCTGGCCAGCCTGGGTGAGGGGCTGATGGCCATTTCAGGCTGCCCACAGCCCCTTCAGGGTTCAGGTCCCTACTGGGGTGCCTGGCTAGAAGCAGCTTTCTGGGATTTACTTCTATAATTGAAACTTTGTTGCCTTGGTCCCACTAGAAGCCTGGGTTGCCCCTGGCAACTCAGGATCCCAGCCCGGCAGGTATCTGGGGTTTGTTTATCTTTTGTAATTGAAACTTTGTAGCCTTGAGTAGAACTCAGGGCCCACAGGGCCCTGTCTTCCTCCATTGCCCGGAGCAAGTCCAGTTCCGTGGCCGCCGCCATCTTAGTTGCATTATTTTGCATATTTGCTCCTGATTGGTTGGTGGGTGTGGCTTATGGGCATGGCTTGTGGGTGTAACAGAGTGAGGGTCAATTGGCATATTACTCTTTTATTAGATTAGATGGTTTTGGTGCAATATTCTATTGTGGTTGATTATATTATTTCCCCAGTAACTTACAAGAGAACATCTTTCTGTGAGCAGAAATGCTATATGCCAGATCTTAGTTTAAGACACACCATATGTTTCCAACAGCTCTTGTTCTTCTCCCTCTGCCACGAGAATGAGAAGACCCCAGACATGCAGCAGATAGGGGCCATGGCCTCAACCTGGGCCTTGGGATGAAGATTATTGGAGCAAAACCACAACCAGTCAACAGTTCATATAAAAAGTAAGCAAGAAGCAATCTTTGTTTTTTCTTTTAAGCCCTAAGATTTTTTTTAGAGTTGTTTTTGCTGAATAATATGGTAAAAGCTGATTGATATACTTATAAAAAAGAAAACATCTTAAATGTTTAAGTAAAATTCCTCTGTAATCTTCAGTACTCATTCATCCATAAATTTTATTGAGTACCTTCTATGTTCCAGGAACTTGCTAGATCCTGGAAATACAATATATCTCATGAAGCTTCCATTGCTAAAGCTTTCAAGGGAGGAAAGAGACAGATTAGAAAGAAGCATGCAATTAGAATAATTATGGCTGTAATAGTTGCATGAAGGAGATAAGCAGAGTGCTATGATGAATAATAACTAGAGATGGCGGTTCAAGGATTCTACTTCATGAAGGATGGGAAGGATATATATCTTTAAGAAGGTGACATTTAAACGATGACCCAAAGAATGAGAAGCTGGCTCATTGAAGAATGTTCTAGGTCAGGGACAACAAATGCAAAGGCTCTATGTCTTTCTTCAGCTTTCACATCCACCAGTGTCTAAAAGGTACTAATAGTATTCTGAGAGATCATAAATCACCTCAGGATTGCACTTCCTTAAGAAGAGCTGACTCTAAGAAGCATCTTCTCATTGGGTTATAGCATCCTGGGTATAGGAATGTAGAAGGGATAATGGTGGCATGTGTACAAACCAGACTAAAGAGTGGTTCTACTTTTTCTTTCTGAGCAATAATTCCTCAACCCTCCTACCTGCTAGCCATTTCTTAGTTAGTTAGAACAGTTTTATTCTACCAGGAGTCCTCTGGAGCAGGCCTCTGAAAGTTCAAAGTTGTGTCAATGAAAAAATATTTAAAGATTGTCAACTCTACCCAAATACCCCATTCCAGTGTGGGCCTGGCTCCAAACTGGTCTGAGAGGATCAGGCCACTCTTTCAATGGTGTTCTACTGGATATTAATGATTTAATCACGTCACAAATGCTTCCAATGGAAGCATGTTCATCCTGCATCTGGACCAAAGCTAAAGAGCCACCTGGATATCTAACCTAATTTCCTAATTCTAGGTTCCTCTTAGGTTCATGCTGATATGGATCAGTGGGGACAGAGAGGACGCTCACAGCCACCTGTGCAGGCAGAGAGATGCACGGGAAAAGCAATTAAGTTCATTTCAGTTGACATGAAAAAAAAAAAAAGGTGACTCCCCCTTTCTCTACCCTAAGGCAAAAGGTGCAGGAAAACAACTCTTGACTTGGTGTTTCTAAACTCTAAATTCTGCATTTCTGTGATTCCTAACTCGACAAGTACATTTAGAAATCAAAACTCAAAGCTGGGTTGGGAAGACAGCCAGTTCTTCGCCCATTGCACCTGGTCCCTTGAAAGATAATTCATATGTGAGGCAAAGAAGGCACTGGGAGTGTTCATTCTAAAAGGAGAAAAATGCTTTTATCTTTTACAGACATACTCTGTAGACAGCAGTAGGCAATTTCTATGTGTAATTCCCCAATTTGATGTAGTAAACTATTTTATCTGGCTTTCGCAGTGATAGAAAACACACTCCTGTAGAGCTCCCATATAACAACAACGTAAAGCAGAAGTAGAATACAGACAGATAAAATAGCATAACGCTCTCATGATGGTGATTTGAGAAGCAATTGCTACATCTCACTTAGAACAGGTGGAGCGCCTGCAGTCTTCTTAGAAAAGCCATTCCAGTCTAATTAGGGATGCAGGTAAATACTCCTAGCCATTCTGATTTTTCAACATTATTTTCTAAATGAATTCAAGGCACAATTTAAAATAGAGTTAGGCCCTGGTCAGTTTGGCTCAGTGGATAGGGCGTCAGCCTGCGGGCTCAAGGAGGTTCAATTCCGGTCAAGGGTATGTATCTTGGTTGCAGGCACATCCCCAGTGGGGGTGTGCAGGAGGCAGCTAATTGATGTTTCTCACCGATGTTTCTAACTCTCTATCTCTCTCCCTTCCTCTCTGTAAAACATCAATAAAATATATTTAAAAAATAAAATAAAATAGAGTTAAAATTAATCAAAATAGCATTTTTTTTTTCTCTTTAGAAAGTGGATGTAAAAGGGAATAGTTTATTATCTATTTCCCTGGCTAAAATGCTATTTGCCACACACTGATCATCATTTGAGCCAAGAGTATTAAAACTGAAAACCAAAGAATACCAATGTAAGGGTATTAGGGAATAAAATCACAAATTAGACAAGCTTTAAATACCAGTGTAAATCCTCAAATAAAAGCCCTGTGTGCAATTCATACAAATTCTAGGACATTTAAAAAAACACATGCCATGCCCTAGCTGATTTGGCTCAGTGGATAGAATGTTGGCATGGGGATGGAAGGGTCGCAGGTTTGACCCTTCCTAAAGGCATGTACCTAGGTTGTAGGCTCCTACCCAGCCCAGACCCTGATCAGTCGATGTGTTTTTCTCACATCAGTGTTTTTCTCTGTCTTTCCCTCTCTCTGAAAATCAATGAAAAAAAAAAATTCTCGGGTGAGGATTAAAAAAATACCAACATACCAGGTTTGAGTGAGTTGGGAAAATAATATGGAAAAATACATTTGGAGTGTACTGAGTGTCTAATTGTTAGCAATATTTTTATTATTTTTTATAATTGTAATATTCATGTGTTTATTTTACATTTGTTTACATGTTTAAGCTAGAACTCAGAAGTACTTAGTATATGCCCTTCTTGGAAGACCTGTTTAATAAGATACCTGATTCTTACATTAACTATCTTTTATTATATTATCTTCCATAACATAAACACTCTTCCATTAGGTCTTTTAAGTCGTTTCTGTGATCAAGTGAAGTGCTTAGTATTTAGATAATTCTTCTCAGTAGTGGTTATCTAAACAGAGTAAAACTGTATAAAGGAATTTTGAGTACTTTAAAAATAGTCAGTTTTTAAAAACTCCCTTCAATCTGTATTTCTCAAACAGCTTAAAATTCTCAAACAGGTGTTTTCATAAACATTAGTCAAAAAACTTACCTGGTAAAGCATGCCTTATGAAAATATAATAACTTTTTAATATACTTAGTCACGTGGTTTATAAAATATAGGGTGTTGAGAAACAGGTTTATTCTCAAGTGAGTAAGAGTGAGTGGTTGCATAGACTTCTAACAAGTGCCTAGAGTTATGTGTCCTACGTTTTTACATATTTTAAATGTGTAACAGTGAAAATCTGTAGGAGTTATTCTTATGTAGTACGTAATGTGTTATTATATTGTGGTCCCAGATGGCAGCTTGAACTAGTCATCCTGCTCGAATTTTAGCCAGCCGGGAGAAGGAAGGGGGGATAAAGGCACATCCGCTCTCTTTAAGGACACTTTCCAAAAATTGTAAGCATTACTTTACTTACATCCAATTGGCCAGAAATTAGTAATTTGGCTATATCTAGTTGCAAAAGGAGTCTGGAAAACGTAACCCTTATTGTAGATAGCCCAATAAAAATTTTATGTTCTATTACAAGGAAGAAGGGAGGAATGAATACTGGGTGATAATTAGCAGCTTCTATCGCAATATCTAAGATTTTATATGTAGCAGCTGGGCCTAATGAGGAGAGTCTGGTGGTTCCTGGAAGGAGAGTGCTACTACAGGTCAAAAAACAGGAGAAACCAGGAGGAAGAAAGCAGTATTTGAAGAGGGAGTGAGAAGAAGACCTCTAGATTAGGGAAGGAAGGATGAAGAAAGTTCTAGACAGAAGGGCCAGGCAGGCGGTGCTACTCTTGCTCCTCAAATCAATTCTGTTCTCTTAGGTAAGTCCTGC
>PVJC01023081.1:0-26710 GCA_004026665.1 Murina feae
ATGTCTAGCTTCTGCTTCTGAAATGGTGGTGTAAACCCAGTTAACTTCTAACTCTGGGTAAAATAAAAAAAATAAACATCAATTATTCAATGGTGGTGGAACCTGAACAACAACAGAAGGAGTTCTGAGAGGAGTAGAACAACGAGGACGCTGTGACCATGAACTGAGTGCTGTATTTTGAACTTTGAACTGAGGGAAGGTTGCGGTCATTGTGTGGTGCAGGAAGGCAAAATGTCCAATTGCTAGTCTGACTTTTCTTTTCAAATGAAGAACCAGAGGATGAGCACAGGCAACCATGACTTCTAGGGCCTTGGTCAAAGGAGAGAGGGGACGAAGGGTAACTGAGGTGTAGCTGAGACTCAAACTGCTGCTCACAGATACACATACACACTGCTTGCGAGTGTAAAAGGCAGGATAGTAACATTATGTGATCGGCTGTATAATGATGCAGAAAAAGCAACTCTGATTTCTCATCGAACGAACACATTTTTCACTTATTTGAACTACAGGTTCACTGTTAGTTAGCTATGTACTTAGTGTGCTTCTATATAATGTGTCTTCTCAGATCCTGAGCTGGACAGTCAAATAAGTACTGAGAATGTGCACATTGCAGGGGAATAGAATCCTGTGTTTGGAAGTGCACTACTAACAATTTTAATTTTGTGTATGTTCTCTTTTGTCCCTCTATAGCTAAGATGTTCTTCAATATTTTTGCTTGTTCCAGATATTTTCTCTGAAAGAAGAGTTTTTTTTACAATTTATTTTTCTAGTTTCTTTTTCTAAAATTAGGCTAAAGTTGAGGAAAAAGAATACTATAACCATGGGGGCAGATGAGTGTGGCAATGCTTTTCAAAGAGAAAGGTGAGGTGGTAAATAAACATTGGTGGATTGCTAGAACCAACTGAAACTTCTCACCTAGAAACTTTCCTTTTGGCTCTGAATTCTTGGCGATATTGTGTTTCAATATATTTATTTACTTATCTTCCTTCGCACTTAAAAATTGTAACATTTTCTCAAACTGAGTGTTTCATACAACAAAATTATTCTGAAATAAATGAATATGGAAGTGAGGAAAGAAAAGTAAAAATTAGATGTAAAATAAAAATATATGTTGTGTTCTTTTAGGAAATATTGCATAGCTTCCAGAAATTGACAAAATCTAATGCTTATAATCGAGAACAATTTCCAATGATGTATATTTTCTAATGTGTGAAAATTTATGCCATAATTTTCTTACTAATTTTGTCTTCCTAATAATGTGTATATTTTGAATAAGTGTTATGATGGAAACTATACAATGTTATTGAAAATTCTTTTAAAGAACATGTAGACATGATAAAAACTGTCCTGTATTTTCCAGAAAAGGGCAATGTTTTAGAGAAACTCAGAGACATCTGTTTCTTCAAAGAGAAACTTTTCTTTCAGCTGACTTTCCCCCTTTTCATTGCTGTTGAAGTTTAAAGCCTTTCCACAAAGGTAGGATTGTAAAACACCTAGCTGATTTTATAACTTAAATATTTCACGCCTGTGCTTTCAGCTTTGTTATCCTCATTTGCTAATCATCTTGTCACTCTTTACAACAATCCATCCTGGAAATGAAAAGCTGCTTTCTTTACCCCCTAAATCACAGAAAGAATGAGGGTCTGGCAATGATAAGGACTCATTTGCCTTCCTCCTCCTTCCTCTTCCCCGCTAAGAAACCAAAGGAATGAACTGTAAGAATGTACATTGATTGCCTTAAATTGGCCATAAAAACACAACCATCGGTCTTCTCAAAACATGTGTCAGCATATTCCCTTTGTCACTCCAGAATGCAACTTCTTTTTGCCTAACCAAAACAAGTACCTTGGGGAAAAAAGACTTCCACTCTCCCCCATTATTAAGATTTCCAGTTCCGTTGAATTTCCTTAAGGCTACACAAGCTCCAACACCTGGCTTTTGGTAATCCACTGGAGGTCTCAGTTTCGCCTTTCAAAATGTTCCAATTTTAACATCTTTCATTCCCTATCATTGTCTGATAATCTCAGTCTTCCTGAACATTCACTTCCCCCCCCAAATTTTCAAGAAAAAATAGAGAATTCATTCACACCAGAGTCCTCCCAACACTGATATACTCTATAGGGAGAAATCAGTCTTCCCAGGAAACATATCCCAATACTCCTTGTATGACAACTACTTGGAAGACAGAAATTGAACTTGAGGGAGGAGTTTCATTTGGTTATTTATTAGAATATTCATGGGAGCAATTTTGTTTAATCCATTTCTATGCTTTTTGGGCCCATATAGTAAGTGGGACTTTGCATAGTTAGTAATTTAGTGATTTTAAAAACTTATTTTTTTGAACTATATAAATAACTTTATAGCTATTTATGTTCTAACTGCCCAGATAGAAAAAAAAAAATAGAGCAACTATGTTTTAAAATCTGCAAAAACTAAAACATCTTCTCTGAGGTTGCGTATCACATTAAAGGGATATTTCTCTGATGCCTTTAGTCTTTGCTGTGGAATTCAGTAAATAAACACGTTGATCATTATCCATCTGACTATGTTTAGCTTTGTGTGTTTTAAAATGCTAATGTATTTCATTAAAGCTGCACCTGTTACCATCATTGAATTTAAGGGTCTCATGTTTCTAGGACACTCTCCTATTTTTAGAACCATATCTGGTACATCAGCTCTGTCAAACATTTTCAATGCTTTAATGCTGCAAACTAGATTTCAATAAATAGCAAAGAATATTCCTCTAAGAAATTCTGTTGTTATTAATGTTGGAGGTCTTCTTGTTTTGCTTTTGAAAGCTTCGAAGAAAGTATTGGGGCAGTTATTTTGTTTCTTTATTAGCTAATGTATGATGTAGAAGCTAAAATATTCATAAAGTACACCATGTTTCTCACAAATTTTTAATGGGAATTATATCTCCCATATGCTTTATCTTTCTTATTATATTAAAAGACATTCTCCTCTATGCCTAGCAAATGTTCCTGAATAAGATAAGCTCAGAGGTAATATCTTTATAATTAAAGGAAAGGGAATAAGAGCCATAATAAACACAATTTTAAATTCACTTCATTATATACAAAAACATTTTACTCTGCTAAGTGAGGTTCCAGGGCTACATGATCTGACACTTTTTTATTTCCATACCTGAAGTAAGTCTTTAGATACTCAGCCTGTTTCCTTCTTTTGAAAAATAACTCTGCACATTTTTCTCCTCAACAACATTTTGTTCCTTCCTGACCTGATTATCTGCTACCTTTGAATACTCGATTTTGGAAATGTCTGAAAAAATTAGGAATGTACTTTATCATTTGATGGCTTATAACTTAAACTAAAGTGAGATGTAAAGAAAATTGCAATGTTACAATTTGCCGATATCAGAAGGCCCTCGCTTTAGAATCTTGTTTCATAACATGTGAGTGCTGACTCAATTCACAAACCATAAAGGAGTACACAATATGATATGCACATCTGTTCATTCAAAAAATATTTATTGAACAATTGCTCTGATCCATACATGATACAATCCATTAGGATTTCAACAAAGCAGAAGAAAAGGCCTCTCAATAAAGAATAATTATGATAGTTTTAGTAAGGATTTGGTTACCAATTTTTTTTTCTCCCTGGGACTCTTCTCTAACAAATAAAACTTATATATTTGATTTATTTAGAGCTGGATACACATAATTTGATTCCCAGTTGTACATGAAAATGAATGTAAGATATCACATCTTCAAATATTCATTGATTCGTTTATTCATTCAGTGCATATGTATCCGTCATCATTTCTGTGGAAATATTCTAAGACTGGAAAAGACCACTGGACAAAAGACTCTATGATCCCATCCTCAAAAAAATTTTTTTAGTCTATAAAAATGAAACATGTTAAAAATAATCATATCATGGGGACAAAAAGTATTTCAATATTAAATGTCATATCCATGCATTTTTGAACTCCTAAAGATTATGAAGATAAAGATTCTGTAATTTAATAACAAAGCGGTGTGACTGCCCAGCTGATGTGGTTCAGTGGTTGAGCATCAACGCATGAACCAGGAGGTCATAGTTCGATTCCCAGTCAGAGCACATGCTTAGGTTGTGGGCTCAGTCCCCAGTAGGGGGTATGCAGGAGACAACCGATTAATGATTTTCTCTCATCATTGATATTACTCTCTCTCTCTCTCTCCCTCCCTCTCCCTTAAATCAATAAAAAGTACAGTGTGATCAAAATATTTGATGATAATAATAAAAATTAAACAGGATACCCAACAAAATACCTACTCTTAGTATATGGTTCCTCTGAGAGAATAAAAAGTATTTAGGTTCACTGGAGGCTCTATTCTCCATTTGAGACAATATATTCAATTTAATATGATTTGGACTATTTTGGAACAAATGTCTGCCTCTTAGCACCCTTGTTACCTTCCTTCTTTCTATGTAAGCATTTTTACTGCAAAGCTATAAATTATTCCTCAAGTTGTTCTTTTGAGACTTAAATTATCATTAAACAAAAATGGAATATGGAAGCTACAGAGGCTCTTATTAACTGTGTTGTTTTTATTAAATGGGTAACAAGAAAAAATTTCTGATATGTTCTGAAGTAAATTACACTGGGCCAGAGAATGAAAGAGACAGGAGTAACTATCCAGCTAATAATAGCTGCGGGCCTGCTACCAAAAGACTGGTCACATTCCTGAACATATGTTGCAGCTTTGAATCAAACTCCAGGCCTCTTATGAGTTGACCACTAGACACAACTGTATCCTGCATATGCACAGAACTTTTATGACTCCTGCCTGGACCCAATCAAAAGTAGCAAATATTTCTTCCTTTCAGACTTAGTACTAACATAGAACTACCATTATTTCACCTTAAACCACAGCCCCTTACCTGCGGCCAACATAAATTGTTTCCAAAGCATTTACATCTTTCTTCCTCAAAACATAATGTCTGAAAGTACATGACAACTCCAAGTTGGAGGCCATACATGCTTATCTTTTCTACCTACCCATGATGCTGGTGGTTTTGATATCACACCCTGGGACCTGGTCCCTTTATGGCTAGCGTTTGGCTCAACAAAACCTTTCTTTAAAAAAACTTTGGGCAGTGAAAGTTTAACAAGAGTAAATTTCAAACGCTCTTGGGTCTATTCAGACTTAAGTAATATGTATTATTTCATTACAAATTATCCTCCCCAAATTAAGTTGAATACACTAATAAAAGAATATGGATACTGTTTGGGTTGAAAAGAGTCCCATGCTGCCATTAGTACTAATTATGGAAACAGAATATAAACAAAACAATTCAAGCAACACCATTTAAAGTAGAATTTAGGTAGAACCAGAGTCATAGAAGCATCGAACAGACCGTTCAATCTATGAGGGAAGGCAAGGGGTAAGGGGGAGAAGAGATCAACCAAAGGACTCATATGCATGCATATGAGCATAACCCATGGACAAGACAGTGGGGGATGAGGACATGTGTGGGAGGTGGGGGCAGTCGGGGAGAGGTCAATGGGGGAAAAAGGAGACTTATGTAATACTTTCAACAATAAAGATTTTAAATTAAAAAAATAAAGTAGAATTTAGGGAATGGCTGGGTGTGAATTAGAATATTTTAAACAACTATAACATAATTGATGAAACAATTTTAAGACAATGTCAAATATATATACAATTGAGTAGCTGTGTTAGAGAATGAATGAATACAAGGCTAGAGAAAGTTGTTATAAATATGTAACTATATAAAACAATTCTCCTTTATCACTGTCTTGAATAACATTAATTCCTTCATTTGCTGCATCACTACTGACTATGACATAATTGACAGACACTAGGAATAATATGTCGATACTCTAATTTTGCTCTACCATCTCAAATCAAGTTCTTCAGGGAAAATAGCAGGAAATGGGTTATTTTTATAAAATATACCATTATTAGATTAGTAAATGCCCATCATACTGTGGAAAATGTTCAGGAGCCCCCTAAAAGAGACTTTTTCTCTGGATTACAAGTGCTTCTGTTTCCAGGGACTATCATGAGTAAAATTTGCCAGAATTGATAGCCAATAGCTGGAATCCAAAGAGGAGTTCAGAATCCAAACAGGATTTGTGGTAGAGACTAAGACTGGTAATGAACTTTGGGGAAGTAAAATCTGCTTGTTTCTTAGAAAATGAAAAAGCACTTTAAAAATCAAAGAGAAACTCAGAAATATGGTATCAAAAAGTTCAAAAAGTATATATAACCCCAATACTTATTAAGTAGCTTCATGAAGTAGTAGTCAAGTAAAAGCAACCTCAGGAAACATCTGATATGTATTTGAAACGTCATAGAATATTAAATATTTTCCAAGGTCACTGCTTTTAAACAGTTTTAAAGCTAATCGTCAGTAGGATATAGAGAGAAACTCATGTCAACTTTTAGTATTTAAAATTTTTACATATATACTAATGTTAGAGATGCTATTTCTTTTTCTGGAGAATTCAATGTATCCCCAATTCCCTTTCCATTTTATGTATAAACTAAATATAACATCTGCTTTTAAACAGTTTTAAAGCTAGTCGTCAGTGGAATATAGAGAGAAACTCATGTCATCTTTTAGCATTTGAAATTTTTACATATATACTAATGTTAGAGATGCTATTTCTTTTTCTGGAGAATTCAATGTATCCCCAATTCCCTTTCCATTTTATGTATAAACTAAATATAACATCTAAAATAAGTGAGAGATGCTATTTCTTATTCTTAGGGATTCAATATTTCCCAAATCTCTTTCCATTTCTCTCCCCTCTGTCCTACATACGACTAAAGGGAAACACTCATAGGAGAAGGTCATTGGAAGGATCAGGAATTCCGTTTCACGATCCTGACTTAATTAGGTTCACAACAGTGGCACTCTAGATATGATGATAAATGTTTCTACTTACCTGAGAATGACAGGAAAACTGGCAAGTAATCTAACATCACAGAATAGTCTTGTTATCTTTTGAAATCCATGGGCTAAACAACTCTTGAAAAATACGCACACAGTGATATCTAAACTATCTGACTGGAAGACAGAATGATCTGTAACAAAATGCAAGCTAGTAAGATTGTAAGAGTGTAGGGCGTGACTTCAGGGGAACATAAAGAAGCACAACTATAGGAATTTTCCCTTTGAATAAGAAAAAAGGGGAAACAAACCAATAGAAGACATTCTAGTTGGTAGTTGGAATCCCTTGAAACCTTTGAATGTGGGGATGAATAAGAGCCCGGTAATGTGAACAGGCCACAGGAGACGATTCCTTCTAACAGTGGTCGACCTGGGAAACGCAGAGTTCTTTCTTTCTGGAAATGTTAAAGCAAAGGCAGAAGAATAACTTCCCCAAAATGCTGTAAATAGAATTTCAGTTCTGCCCTGGAAGAGCAGTTGCATGAAAAGAATGACAGGTCCATGGTGCCATGCTCCAGGAACTCGTCTTTCCCCGTGTTGGGCTATCATGTCTGTGTTTTCTGTAAGTTGTCAGCAGGCCGCCTGCTATCTGACAGACACACACAAGCACACAGTGTAGGTAATGGCTGCACTTCATGAAGATACTTCAGTTAACCTGTCTCCATTTTTGAGTGTCTCAGTTTCATTGTACTTTGTCTTCAAATACTCAGTAGTGGTGACCCTTTTTAGTAAGAATGGCCCTCAGGCTGTGGGAGCCCGTACACCCTAAATGAACAGAGAGGAGGAAGTTAAAGTTCTGGTCACCTTCCCTTCCTCCTCACTGCATGTGCACATGCACTCTGCAGCTAGGGTGGGTAAGAGATTTGAAAGCCCATCAAGAGCAACTCCAGACCATAACTGAGCACTCTAGAGTTCTGGATCAGGCTGAGAGTGCCCACTGTGTGATTTTACCCAAAACAAAATCTCCTCTTCTCTCCTCTTCCCCTCAGACTCATAGAAACACTTTTTAAAAATAAGTCCCTTATACACAAAATGTTACCTGGTGTTTGCTTCTAGAATACCTAATACATAACAGATGTTTACTTATCATTACTCAACCTGTTCTTTAAGAGCCCTATTTTCTCCAAGCACTTTTTCTGTAAACTTTAATACAGGCCGGCAGTGCTCTAAAATATTTTCGAAGTGGTGTAAAAACTTTAAAATCAATCCCAATCTCTCAATCTTTTCCCCTGTCGTGTAAGTTGGCATATTTTGTCCCCTTCCCTAATATCACAAACTTTCTCAAAATTAGAAATATGCTTTTCATGTTTCCTTTTAAAATATGTATATGTGGTCTATTGTTAAGCTAGAAAAAAGAGATCAGTGAAGACTTGGTGAGTTAAAGAACTGAATCCATGCGGAAGGAAATAATGAAAAGTTGCCTATTTTGTTGCAGCGCTATGCAGAGAAAAGGAGGTTTATTTTCGTCTTTAAAATTCATGTAACTTCCATGGCCCTATGAACGATGGGTGTCGCTTGGTGCAGCTATTGAGTGAGTGAACTGGGATTTAAACACAAGTGCATGTGACACAAACACCAATGAATTTAGTCAACTATTGTGATTGAAAATTTAATACAGATACTGCAGTGGATCCTTTGAAATTGAAATGCTCATTACATCCAATAAAGATTATGCTAAAAGATAAATTACCTTAGATCTCCAATCATTTAATGAACTCTTGTAGAATAATAACTTGACACTGAACTAGTCATTTGGGTTATAAAAATATGACAGTCTTTATCCTCAAGTAGATCAGTCTAGTACAAAACACACAATATGAATTAAAAAAAAACCTGTGATGAGTTCTTGGATCAGAAATATGTGCTCTATGTCTTGCAACATATAGAAGATAAATGTTTAATCCCAACTGGGGGCGAGAGTATACCTTAGGAATTTTTATCTATTTTAGCTATAGTCATGGTTACTAAGGTTAAAATTATTTTTAATTTTATTTCAAATCAGATGGATTGATTGAAGATTCCATATCTGGTTATATTACAACTGACTTACTTAAAGATTTATTATTATTCAATATTGCTGCATTATTGAGAAGGTTTAAATTTTGTTTGCAATCTTTTTTTATTAGATGAATAATCTACAGAAAGCTTATTATATTCCCAATATTCTCTGGTTATTTTGAACTCAAAACATTTCAAATTATTGAAAGATTAAACAAGACTAAACTATGAAAATGCAGAACATTATTCTTATTTTGTCTATTTTTTGAAAGTAATTTAAACATTTATAATTATAATTTTTGAAATCTGACAAAGATTTAGAACTGCAAAAGAAAAATCAGTTATTCTATTTTAAGAAATACATACTGATATTACACAGGAACACTTCTTAAGTGTTCTTTTTTTGTACTTTACTATATTTATCATCTAATGTATATGTGTGCATAATTTTAGTGAGTTACTTTATACTTTTTTCAGTGACGTTTAAAATATAGAATTGAAAAAAACAAAGTAGAAGTAACAAACAATATAGTCTACAATTTTATCATCAGATATATGAGAAGATGTATTTTATGTACTGCAGAAGTAGTAACCAGTAAATCAGAAAAAAATGGAGAAAACAAAAAATAAGAAAAAAGGAGTGCATAGCTGATGAAAAAATTTCCATGTTAATGTTGATTCATCACCTTGTTTATCAAATATAATTGATAACTGAAGCTGTGATGAAAGATAATGCACTGGCTGGCGTTGCTCAGTGGTTGAACATCAACTCATGCACCGGAGGTCTTGTTCAATTCCCAGCCAGGATATGTTAGTGCGCCCAGTTGCTGGCTGTATCCCCAGCAGGGGGTGTGTAGGAGGTAGCCGATCAATGATCCTCTCTCATCATTGATGTTACTAGCTCTCTCTCCCCCTCTCCCTTCTTCTTTCTGAAATCAATAAAAAACCCCATATATCTATATAAAGAAAGACAATGCTAGAGTTGATCTATCCGCTTAATATTTTTATGTAGAATATCATGAAATAGTTCAGTAAATCAACATAAAGATGAAATAAACTGAAATTGTACTTATGTATTAACATTATTACAAAATGTTATGTATTAACTATTTTAAAATCACCACTTTTTTTTAGCACATAAATACAAAGGATATGATATAAGATATATGGGTGAATACTATAATAGTATTATCTTTCAGTGGCATTGCATTGTCCTCCACATGAAATAATCCCAAGTCAGTAATTTGTCAACAATAACAAAAAAATGTCATTCCCATTCTCTCCTTCCCTTCCTCTTTCTCTGTCTCTATTTCTCTTTCTCCATGTTCAAGGCCAATTATATTTCATTGGGCCAGAAGTAGTACCATACGTAAAGTGGATATAAATTAGTTAATTTGCAATTTTAATATAGTATATTCTATTTCATGGAATAGATTATTCTCTAATTAAGTGTAACTTAATAATTGTATGCAATCGTTTATATAAATATAGCTATGATCCATCAATATTTAATATTTTTCAAAATCTGAGTAAAAATCAATGCTTTCTAAAGCAACATTCAGATGAGCTGTGGCTTTAACTTTACATTACAGTTAACTTTTGTAATAAACAGCTTTGATGTAATGAACCAAGTAGATATTTGTATCTAACTGCCTGAATACACTATTGTTCTTAAAATTTCAACTTTGAATTTGTTTATAAATATAACAAAATTATGCTGGAAATCACTAAATCCACACTATAGTACTACATCAGATATGGTCTGAAATCCACTCCAAACTCCATTACTTTCTCATAAATAAACTTGCAATTTAGTGTTTGTTTTAATATAAGAGTAATCACTGGTACTTCTTTTCCCTGTTTTGATTGATTTTACTCTTGACCCTGAAGATTATCACCTATTAAGCAATTGATTTGCTGTGTAGTCTTTCACATGTTGGATCTAATTTTTCTTTTAATTTGAGATGATTATAGACTTACAAGAAGATGCAAAAATAGCACAAATAGTCCCATGAGTCCTTCATGCCCCTTCCCTCAAAATGGCATCTTCTGTAACGATGGCACAATATTAAAATCAAGGAACTAACAGTGCAATAGTGTTAACTTGATTACATGCACTTAATTGTGTGTGAGTGTCTGCATGGGTATGTGCTTCTGGGTATAGTTTGAGGCAATTTTATCATAGGTATTCATTTGTATAGCTATTATCTCATGTTAGAAAAAACCTTTCCCATTATTATACAGGAACTCTTGTATCCTTTGCATTTGCTATCCACCCTTGTCCTTAAGAGCTAGCAAACCATTAACCAGTCCTCCTCTTCACAGACTTAAGAACGTTGTATAAATAGATTCATATAGTACGTAATATTTGGAAGTTGTTTTTCTCCAAGCTTAATGCCCTGAGATCTATCTATGTTGTATCATGTATCTATACTTAACCCTTTTTTTACAGAACAAATTTTCTTTATTCCATTACTTTACTCCATTACTTTCTCATAAATAAACTTGCAATTTAGTGTTTAGCAGTTTACATGGCCTTTGAATTTGCCATTTTTTAACTCAGAGGTTTTAGGGTCTTCTTTTTAGGAAAAAAAATTAAATTCTTTATTGTTTAAAGTATTACATAAGCCTCCTTTTCCTCCCATTGACCTTTCCCTGGCTGCCTCCACCCCCCTCCCAGTATGTGCCGCCCCTCCCATGTCCATTGGTTTTGCTCTCTTTTTTTTAATTTAAATATATTTTATTGATTTTTTTACAGAGAGGAAGAGAGAGAGATAAAGTCAGAAACATCGATGAGAGAGAAACATCCATCAGTTGCCTTCTGCACATGCCTCACTGGGGATGTGCCCACAACCAAGGCACATGCCCCGACCGGAATCGAATCCGGGATCCCCCAGTCCGCAGGCCGATGCTCCACCCACTGAGCCAAACCAGCCAGGGCTTTGCCCTCTTTTTTAAAAAAATATATTTTTTATTGATTTCAGAGAGGAAAGGAGAAGGAGAAATAGAAACATCAGTGATGAGAATCCCTGATTGGCTGCCTCCTGCACACCCCCTACTAGGGACCAAGCCCACAACCCAGGCATGTGCCCTTGATTGGAGTCTGCAGTCTGACACTCTATCTACTGAGCCCAACTGGCCAGGGCTTTTCCCTGTCTTTATCGCTCAGTAGCATTCCATTTTATCAATGTGCTGGAGTTTAACTTTTTACCCAGAGGACATATGGATTATTTTCAATTTTAGGCTATTACAAATGACAGCAACTTGAAAAATTTGTGTACAGGTTTTTGCTTTTACTGATCTTATTTTAAAGTCTCAAAAAGACTCTGAAAATTAAGAAAAAAAATTATGTAATTAGAAAGGATTACAGTTTCTAGTACAGGCCTGGTTAACTTCAAAACCAAATTTGTTATCTCACAGGGATACTAATTATTTCTGTTTCCTACATCATTGGATTTCATATTTCGAAACTCCAAATAATAACTAGCATCCTACACTGAGAACATCTTTAAGTATTTCATATTTGTATATTATTATTTATGAAGCTTTTGGTTCACTCCAGTGAGCACTATTAAATACTGGCTTACTGCTTTGTGATGAGCATAATGAGAGATGCTCTAGGTAGGGTAATCCTGGTCCTGTGTTTATGTTGTACTGCTGCTCAGATAAGCAAGCTCCATACTTAATTATTGGAAGGGATATTTAAAATCCTCTTTTTTTGATTGACAGTGTTATTGCCTCATTGAAGAATAAACAGAGCATATCTTTCTTGCTTTATTTTTTGAATTTTTATGGAATATCATTAAATATTCCTAGACCTCATGACAACTCTGTGAAATTTACATTTGATAACTTTATACCAATATTTTAAAATTAATGAAGTTTAAATATTATGTAGAAATAGAGAAAATGAAAGGCGTAATAATGGCCCCCAAACTGTCCACATGCTAATACCCAGATTTTGTGAATATGATACGTGACAGAATAATTCAGGTTGCCAATATAAATAAGGTTGTTAGTAAACTGACCATAAATAGGGAAATTAAATAATGATCCTAGGTTATTCAAGGATCATTTCACAAGGGCCCTTGGACTGAAGGGTGGAGGGTTTGATTCCAGTCAAGGGCTTGATCCCCAAGCCCGGTTTGCATGTGTGCAGGAGGCAAGCAATGGATGTGTCTGTCTAAGGTCAATGTTTCTTTCTTTGTCTCCCCCAGCCTCCATCCATTCTCTCTAAAAATCAATAAAAAATATCCTTGGGGTGAAGATTAACTACAACAAGCAACAAAAATAATGTAAATGGGCCTCATCCAATCACTTGGAGGTCATGAGTGAAAAAGACTGAGGTCCCCTGTAGATAAAAAAGTTGTGATACATATACATGGAATATTAGTCAGTTATAAAAAGAATAAAATCTTACTATTTGTGATAGCAATGGATGAACCTAGAGGGCATTATATTCAATGAAATAAGTCAGCCAGAGAAATACAATTATCAGATGACTTCACTTATATATGGAATCTAAAGAACAAAATAGCCATGTCTGGGTAGCTTAGTTGGTTAGAGCATCACCTGATATGCTCTGTGGGTCTGATCCCCAGTCACAGCACATAAAAGAATCAACCGACGACTGCTTAGATACGTACAGCAACAAATTGATGTCTCTTTCTCTGGTGTGTGCATGCATGCGTGTGTGTGTGTGTGTGTGTGTGGTATGTGTCCTTTCCTCTCACTCTAAAGTCAACCAATAAATAAAAAATTAAAAAAACCCTTAGTTGGAGAAATTATATTAAAAAATAATAAGTGCTCGCTTCGGCAGCACATATACTAAAAGAAAATAATAATAAAATAAACAAGCAAAATTAAAATATACTCACAGACAGTGGGGAGGAGGGCTGGGGGACAGGGAGAAAGAGGTGAAGGGATTAAGAAGTACAAATTGGTAGTTACAAAATAGTCATGAGGATGTAAAGTACAGCATAGGGAATACAGTCAATAACACTGTGATAACTATGAATTCCAGTTAGGTACTGGAAATATTGAAGGGAACATTATGTAAAACATATGATTGTCTAACCACTAAGCTGTGTACACATGAACCCAATACAAATAATATTTAAACTGTAATTGAAGATGAAAAAAAAAGAAAAATGACTGAGGTCCTTGTAAAAAGAAGGAATTTTTCCTCCATATTGCTTTAGGACTCAGGACTACAACATAAACGCATTCCCTAGGTGTCCACCCGGCCTGTCTGCACTGAAGATTTCAAACTTGCAACCAACATTCATGTGAACTAATTTAATAAAATCTCTGTATCTATCTATGTATCTATTTTTCTACAAACACACACACACACACAAACACACACACACACACTAATGGTCTTGTGCACAAAATTTGTGCACATTAAAAGGGAATTAGAGGAAATATTTTAATATTGCTATTTGCCCTTTCTCTGTAATAGAAATGTCAGAGATGAAAAAAAATTAGTAAAATGTATATGAAAATCTTCCTTCTGTCAGAGTCTGGGGCACGCCATGGGACTCAGAGTCAAGTCCCTGCCCAACCGACCTGGTCAGCCCCACCCTCATTGGGCAAGATCCAGACCTGGTTGGCCCTACCCCTGTCAAGCCCTGCTGGGCAGGGGGGTGAAGCCTCAGGTTCCCTGGCCCACCCTCAGGTCCCCCAGCCCGGTTCTGTGGCAGGGGAGGGGTGCGGCTGCAGATCCCCAGGCCCAGCACTGGGGTGGGGAGCATGGGCTGAGGTCCCCCTTCAAGTTCCGCTGGGCAGGGTTTGTGGCCTGAGGTCCCCCATCAAGCCCCACTAGGGGGATGCAGTCTGAGGTCCCCTGGGCCTGGGCCAGGACAAGGGGCACACTTTGAGGTCCCTTGTTAAGCCCTGCCATGTGGAGGGCACAGTCTGAGGTACCCCATCAATCTCCACTGGGTATGGGGTATGGCTTGAGGTCCTCCATCAAGCCTTGCCCAGTGGGGGGCTTGGTCTGAGGTCCCCCATCAAGCCCTGCTGGGTGGTGGGTGTGGCCTGAGGTCCTGCACCCTGGGCCAGGGTACATGCTTTGAGATACCCCATCAAGCACCAGCTGGTAGGGTGCACAACCTCAGGTCCCTGCTGATCTCTCATTATGATTTGTTACAGCAAAACCGCCTCCACTGTGGGCGTAACCATCTTGTGATGGCATGAGGGTTAATTTGCATATTACCTCTTTATTATATAGGCCCAGAAATATATATGCACAGAAATGATACCTGTATGTCCCATTGTTTTGGTTCTGCGCCTCTAAAGAAGTCTGACATGATAAATGAACGGATAACTATTGATAGGGAATACAGGACAATTATACTTGATTACACTTAAAATAGAAGCCTAGAGTTTTCTTCAATAAGAAAACTCTGAGTAATATGCTTTTAGTCCTTTATAAAAACAGAAGACTTTCTATTGCCTTCATAAAACTATATTTTTGGTAATAATGGAAGAATAGTTTATATGGACTTGTAACCATAAGAACATTCATTGAGAAAAAAAGATAGCTTGTTCGTATTAAATTATATATTTGAAATATGTTAAGATTTAATGTACATCCCCTGCAAGTCTTTTGGAACCCACAGAACAAAATGACAGTTTCAAATATTATTAAATATGAATATAGCAGGAAACAAGATTGGCCCAAAATTTTGGTGAAGAAATTTTCATGCAGGGTTTATTTACATATGTCCAGGTAGAGTTACAGAACAAACAAGGGTATGGTAAAATATTCCAA
Source organism: Murina feae (assembly GCA_004026665.1). Classification (NCBI taxonomy): domain Eukaryota; kingdom Metazoa; phylum Chordata; class Mammalia; order Chiroptera; family Vespertilionidae; genus Murina; species Murina feae. Next base: position 15,704 of record PVJC01023081.1, read on the forward strand.
TATTAACAGCAGCAGGAAGCCAATATCCTGAAATACAGAAATAAAGGAAAGGGGAGAGAAGTGCCACCATTGGTTATTGAGAGCTATAACAATGGATGAAGACCCACTCACAGGAAGCTATAGTCATGGCAATCTTAGAATCAGTACCAGAGAAATGGCCCTGAAGCAAGAAATCCTCATTTCTTATGCCCCCATCACCTCCCACTAGCATGCAAAGGTTTAACCCAACTGAATACCACAGACACCAGTCTTCTGGGGCACAGAATTCCTACAAATACTATCAAATAATCAGTATATGGGGAACAAATCCAGAATAACCAGCATATTCTGGTCTTGCTCTATATGTAACCACAAGACGCCTTGAGTGAAATTTCTTTCTAGGATTATTACACTGATTCTCATACCCTTCTTTATCTCTATCCCATGTTACCATCTTATATATTCTACCAGTTACCTATTTATTCTTTTTTATTGTTTAGTCACCTCATTTATTCCAATGTCTCCAATTTTCTGCAGCAAAAATATGTTGGCTATTGACCAAGCATTTCAATATTTCTTCCTGGGACAAAGGGAAAACTATGTTTTTTGGACTTCCTGTGGGTCCATGTGATTTAGTTCTCAATAACGGAATGTGTTAAAAAATGTCCTGAATCGCATATTTAAGTTGTCAGCCTCACAAGATGAAGAGAGTCTGGATTCCTGACTTGTTATAAATATTGTGACTGAGAAATAAACCTTTTTTAATATGAACATATTATTAATATCCAAGATAACTGGGTAAATGGTTTCACAAGAGAACATGAAATACTTTGCTCGCTTTCTGTTCAATTTTCTCCTTTGAATGGCTACTCTCCTCGTGTCTTTTTGAGTTAGCTAGTCACCTAGACCTTATTCTAATTCACATTAGGTCTTCTAACTCAGATGATGTCAATGCTCACAAAACCAACAGGAGATTCTAGGCATAATAAAAAGCTATATTTTGTACTTGATAGGAGGGGAACTCTTATGAACCCTAAACAGTACATCAAGTAATAGAGGAGAGCTACCCAAATTTCTCTCTATTCCTAATGTGATTATGTTTTAGATTCACAGGTCATTATAAACCCCACCCCCCAAAAAAAATTCCCCCCAAAACAGAAAACATTTTCTACTGCTGAATTGCCCAGATGATAGAGGGAACTAGAAATAAATATGAAAAATTGTAAAAACTGAACTCGCAGAAAGAAGTGTTCAAATAGATTTTGAAATCATAATGTCATTCTTTTCTTGATTCTGGAAGGATGTTCTTTAAAGTTGCTGGTGGGGGTGTGTGTGGTAATTTAGAAGGAGAAATGTAAATAACATACTACAGAAAATATCAAATATATTTAATTTTCAGTACCTTTGTTCAGAAGCTGATTGCAATCAAATTGTTTCCACCATGGATGACAGAGTTTCCAAGATTTTCATCATGAACATGATTGGACTAGGCTGCAGCTTGAAGATTCATCGGAGTTTGGTCCAAATAAACCACCAGAATGCTTCCCCTTAATTCACATTTGCTTTTTACTACGGATAAAATTGTGACTATTAGAAAAACTTGCAGCTTATTTTTACTCACTGAAAAGACTAAAATTTATTGCTATAGTATCTTTGATCTAACACAAGTGATAAAAGCAATATAACATTTTGTATAACATAATGATAGCATCCAGCCCTTTTATTTACAATGTATATACTGTTTGAAGGAAAAATACAGATTTTTATTAAATTAATACATTTTATTAAAAGTTACCCAAGTGTAGGATGTCTTCAAAATGCATTTACTATTTGTAAATTTTATCTAATTTTAATTTAATTGCTTATCTTTAAGCCACTTATGATAACTTAAATATACAACTTATAACATGTAATGCTTTTGATTTTTGCTATTAGTCAATTTAGGTATAATTAGGTACTTAATAAACTATTCAATTAGTTTTTTTTAAATTGATAAGATACCAATTTTAGATGGAAGCATTCAAAATCTTTAACATCTGTTATATTTCAGTAGCCATAGTCTCAAGCCCATGTGCAATAGGCTGAATGTAACACAAAGATATTCACACCCTAATCACTGGAACCTTTTAATGTGTTTCTTAGTAAAAGGGATTTGGAAGATTATATCAATACTAGAGGCCTGGTGCATAAAATTCATTCACAGGTAGGGTCCCCAGGCCTGGCGGGAGATCAGGGCCAATCTGTGGGGAGACTAAGGGTGGTTAGGGTCCCCATTTGCACCCGCCTTTGTTGGCCTAGTGCCGCCTGCTTGCAGGCCCCATCCCCCATCATTAGTTGCCTCTCTCTGCAGGATGATGGGGGGGGGGCCCTGTTGGCACCCACTTTGGCTGGTGGCCTAGCACCACCTGCTTGCTGGGCCCACCCCCCCACTGCCTTTGCTGGTGGGGACTTGTGGGCTGGGGGCAACTCCTGAATTGAGCGTTTGCCACCTGGTGGTCAGTGCACATCATAGCGACTGGTTGTTCCACTGGCAGTTCCGTCATTGGGTCAATTTGCATATTAGGGCTTTATTATATAGGATTATATATTGAAGAAAACCCCCATCATCTCCCAGTAGCAAAGAAACGGCATCTGTGTGTGCATGTGTCTCTCTAAGGTCTGTTAAATCTATCTTAATTAGGTAGATTATGCATTATCTAAGTGGGTCCAATCTAATACCATCTCAATTAATAAAAGCGTAATATTGAAATTAACCATTTCTCCGGGATGGGGTAAGCCACTCCCACCAGCCAATCAGAGTGACTGTATGCAAATCAGCCCAGCCAACATGGAGGCCGCCACTCACGGACCTGAGTAAACGGCACTTTCATTGCAGCAGGAGTGAAAGTGAAACTGCGGCCAACTCCGCTCATCCTCGCTCAAGCAAAACACATGTTTGCAACAAAATAACAATCATAGAATCCTCAGGAGCTGAAGGAAACAGCAGGCCTGGCCTGAACACTAAGTAACATTGTCTCATTATAGACACCGTGAGGTGAAGCAGAGAGGAGGCTTCGTTAGTAGTAGCCCTCAGCTTAAAGGAATAGCATCAATTATAGAAGATAAACAAACCCCAGAACCTGCGATCAGCCAGCCTTGCTGGGACATTGGGTCAATGGAAGCTGTGGGCAGCCTTAAAGCCCCTTACCCAGGCTGGTCAGGCATGCTAGAAGGTGGACATCCCCTGAGGGGTCCCAGACAGTGAGAGGGCACAGGCCAGGCTGAGGGACCTCCCGAGTGCACAGAGTGGCTGCAGAACAGAACAGCACAGGACCCAGGACCAGTGAATGGGAAAGAGGCGGCAGGGTTGGCGGCCTGCTTGGCGGCTCCCCAGGCCCTTTGTGGGGCACCAGGGAGCAGGAAAGAGGCGGTGGGGGCCGGGGGCCTGCTTGGCGGCTCCTCAGGCCCTTTGAAGGGCACCGGGGAGCGAATAAGAGGTGGCGGGGGGTCGGTGGCCTGCTTGGCGGCTGCCCAGGCCCTTTGTGGGGCACCGGGGAGCAGGAAAGCAAGGCTGCAGGGGCCGGGGTCCTGCTTGGCGCTTCCCCAGACCCCTTGGCAGCACTGGGGAGTGGGAAAGGAAGGCAGCAGGAGACCGGTGAGTGGGAAAGAGTCGGTGGCCTGCTTGGCAGCTCCCCAGGCCCTTTGGGGGACACTGGGAGCGAGAAAGCAAGTTCTTGGGAGCTGGGGGCCTGCTTGGCAGCTCCCTAGGTCCCTTCTGGGGATCAGGGAGCAGGAAAAGGCTGGCCTGACCATAAGGCGGGGTTTTCCCTGCTTTCTGGTGGCTGGAGGAAGATGGGCAGTAGGCAAGCTTGGGAGGCAGGCAGCACCCAGCCCTGGTCACAGCTCAAAAAAGAGAACAACATGCAGGGGAGGGCAAGAGTCTGAGAGATCAACATAGAGGTGATGCCTGCTCCAAGCCTGGGGGTAGGCCCCCGGCAGGTAGACACACACAGGAGGACTGCTCCGAGCCTCAGATGCGGCTGGGGGCAGGTCCCCAGTGGTGACACACACACACACACATACACACACACAAACACACAAATGGCGCCTGGCAGACTGGGGCCATCATAGGACATCCACTGAGGGGTTCCAGACTGTGAGAGGGGGCAGGCTGGGCTGAGGGACCCCCACCCTCTCCCCGTGCATGAATTTTGTGCACTGGGCACCTAGTGTATATATAAAAGCCTAAGTGAACAAACGACCAGTTGCTATGACATGCACTGACCACCAGGGTGCAGACATTCAACGCAGGAGCTGCTCCCTGGTGGTCAGTGTGCTCCCACACTGGGAGTGCAGCTCGGCTGACTGACCCATCCCAGTGGCCCACCAGCCAGGTGCCAGCCACTTACTCCCTCAGTAGGCCTGCAGGTCCAATCTTTGGAGAACGGACCAGGTACTGACACACCGGTGCCACAGTCTGGGACCCCTTGGGGGATGTCCACCTGCTGGTGTGCCTGGTCAGCCTGGGTGAGGGGCTGAGGGCTGTTTGCAGGCTGGCCAAGACCCCAGTATGGACCCTCACCCCATTGGGGTGTGGCCAGCCTGGGTGCGGGCCTGGGGGCTGTTTTCAGGCTTTCAGGCTGCCCACAGCTCCCACTGACCCAATGTCCCAGCAAGGCTGGCTGAAAGCAGGTTTCTGGGGTTTATTTATCTTCTATAATTGATACACTGTTCCTTTAAGCCGAGGCCTAGGCAGATAATGAAGCCTCCTGTCTGCTTCAGCTCTGTGGCTTCTATAATTGAAAGAATGTTGCCTTAGTTAGAGGTCCAGCCGCCTAGGCAGACAGTTTCCTCCATCGCTCGTGCAATGGAAGCCTGCTGTTTGCTTCAGCTCCGAGGCTTCTATAATTGAAACAATGTTGCAACTATGTTGTTGCCTGAGCCTGGAGAAGCCCAGTTGGCCGCAGACAGTTTACTCCTGGGGCAACAGAAGCCTGCTGTTTACTCTAGCTCCATGACTGCCGGCCTCCATCTTGGTTGGGTTAATTTGCATACAGCTGCTCTGATTGGCTGGTGAGCATGGCTTAGGCATCCCGAAGAAACTGTCAATTTCAATATTACTCTTTTATTAGAATATGTATATATATTCTAAAGAGGAACATGCAAATTAATTAACCATCACTCCATCACTCTGCCGCACCCACAAGTCACACCCACCAGCAATCAAGAGTGAGCATGCAAATTAACCCAACTAAGATGGTGGAGATAGAGCTGGAGTGAGCAGGAGGCTTGGGTTGCCCCTGGCGATGGAGGAAGCCAAGCTTCCTGGCTGCCATGGCCGGCTCTGGGCTCCACTCAAGGCTACAAAGTTTCAATTATAGAAGATAAATAAATCCCATATACTTGCTTCCAGCCAGCCATGGCCTCTGCTCAAGGAGGGGCTGGGAGCCACGGTTGCCAGGGGCAAGCCAGGCTTCAGCCGGACCTGGGCTCTGCTCAAGGACACAAAGTTTCAATTGGGTCTCTGGGGGGAATGGACAGCCTGAAAATGGCCATCAGCCCATCACGCAGGCTGGACAGGCACCCCAGCAGGACTTCCCCACCCTGAAGGGGCTGTGGCCAGCCTGAAAATAGCCCTCAGTCCCTCACGCAGGCTGGCCACACCCCATGGGTGAGAGTCCCCACAGGGGGGCTTGGCCAGAGTGCAAAGAGTCATCAGCCCCTCACCCAGGCTGGCCAGGTACCCCAGTGGGGACCCCCACCCTGAAGGGAGTGTGGTCTGCCTGAAAATGGCCATCAGCTCCTCACCCAGTTGGCCAGGAACCCCAGTGGGACCCCCACACTGATCCGGGACACGCTTTAGGGCAAACCAACTGGCCCCCACCCATTTATCAGGCTTCTATCCTATCCTATATAATAAAAGGGTAATATACAAATTGACCCTAACAACAGAACAACTGGGAATGACTGGTCACTATGACACACACTGACCACCAGGGGGCAGACACTCAGTGCAGGAGCTGCCCCCTGGAGGTCAGTGCACTCCCACAGGGGGAGCTCTACTCAGCCACAAGCCAGGCTGATGGCTGCCAGCACAGCAGTGGTGGCAGGAGCCTCTCTGCCTCCTCAGTAGCACGAAGGAAGTCCGACTGCAGCTTAGGCCTGCTCCCCGCTGGCAAGTGGTCATCTGCCAAAGGCTCCTGGGCTGTCAGAGGGATATCTGACTGCCAGCTTAGGCCTGTTCCCCCAGGAAGTGGGCCTAAGTCAGCAGGTGGACATCCCCTGAGGGGTCCCAGACTGCAAGAGGGCACTTCCAGTCTGGGCTGAGGGACTTCCCTGTGTGCACAAATTTTTATGCACCAGGCCTCTAGTGTGTGCGTGCGTGTGTGTGTGTGTGTGTGTGTGTGTGTGTGTATAAATTTACAGAGTTTCCTTTCAGGCAACCAATGCAATAGCATAATATCCTTTATGGAAATTGATTTCTTTTCTCACGTTGAACATGTTTCTCTCAACAAACCCTTTATTTGGTGACAATTACAGTTTAGTGGTCAAAATAAAATGTTCATTGTTTTGGCAAATATTTCCTATCAGAAATATCTGTATCAGTTATTTCAGTGCAGTAAACATCTGCTTTAGGACAAAGAGAATGGTAACATGGTTTTGGTCATGTGCCCTTTGGGTAGAAAATATCATAGGAAGATTGTCAATTGAAAAATAATTTTGATATAAGAGAAGACTGGTAGAATTTTAAGTGAGAATTTACCAAAGCTTTCTTAAAAACACTTGACTAGCCTGGTCGTTATGGCTCGGTGGTTGACCTATGAACCAGAAGATCACGGTTCAATTCCCATTCAGGGTACATGCCTGGGTTTTAGTTGGTCCCCAGTAGGGGGCAAGTAAGAGGCAGCCAATCAATGATTCTCTCTCATCATTGATGTTTCTCTCTCTCTCTTACTCTCTGAAATCAATATATATTAAAACAAAACAAAACAAAATTCTTGACTAAACAGGAACCAAAGAAGATATATGGATAGCAAATACACATATGAAATAAGTTCAATATCTTTTATCTTTAAAGAAATGCAAATTAAATGCACTCATTAAAATGGTTATAATTCCAAAGATGCAATACCAAAAATACTGGTGAAGAGGCAGAGCAAAATGAACTCTCACAAGTTTCTGATAAGAATGAAAATGGAAAATGAAAACAATTAGGAGTCAGAGACTCCCAGGAGGGAAGGAAGAATGTGCTAAAAGTATCAAACTTGATTAAGATAAATAAATTATAAAATGTCCTAATTTATTTCATTGAAATTATTCACTAGCTATGTTTTCCACTATAGACACAAAATCATAAAAGTATTTGTCTATCATAATTATGCAAAAGGAATTTTGCTTCTCTTTCCCTTACTTTGTTCATTTAAAGTCAAAATTAGACTAATGTATGATAGCTCTTACAGAGAAAGAATTTTCTATGCTTTATATAACTGATGACTTCATGCATTTGAAGATTTAAGACAAAAGTTCAAAGTGTCCTTTACTGAATTTCACTAGTTGTAACTTGCACTATGTTTGAAGTAGGTAATTCAGATGACTCTCTTCAAGTCAGTTTTAATTAATGACTGCACACTGAAAACCCTAGTTTGACACCTTTTCTTCTTTCTTTTCTAAAAAATCCTCACCAAAGGATATTTTTTCCATTGATTTCTAGATAAAATGGAAGGGAGGGAGACACGTCGATTGATTGCCTCCCATTCAGACCCCTACTGGGCTGGCGAACCTGTAACTGAGGTACTTAACCAGGAATTGAACCCATGACCCTTTGATCTGTAGTCTGACACTCTAACCACTGAACACACCAGTCAGAGCTGAACTCTTTCTTCATGCTTATTGATGAGTGTATCTCTCTAAAGGGAATAAGAAGAAGTATGACCAGATATATCCAGTAAAATAAATTAGAATTTCATAGCAGTTTCAAATTATAATTATACTAGACCAGGCGTCCTCAAACTATGGCCCGCAGGACATATGCGGCCTGCTGAGGACATTTATCCGGCCCGCCGGGTGTTTTGCTGCCTTGTTTTTTTTTACTTCAAAATAAGATATGTGCAGTGTGTATAGGAATTTGTTCATAGTTTTTTTTTAAACTATAGTCCGGCCCTCCAATGATCTGAGGAACAGTGAACTGGCCCCCTGTTTAAAAAGTTTGAGGACCCCTGCACTAGAGGCCTGATGCATGAAATTTGTGCAAGAGTAGGCCTTCCTTCCCCCAGCTGCCGGCACCGGCTTCCCTCCAGCACCCAGGACCCGGGTTTCCCTTGCAGCTCTGGAAGGATGTCTGGTCTAATTAGCATGCTGTGCTTTTATAATTGTAGATTTTATCATGGTATAATAATTTTAGCCAGAAAGTTAATATGCAGTAATACATATTACTTTAACAGAGTGGCTCTGCTAAAAGATGCAGATAAAGGCAGCCCCCTGGCACACATTCCTTAAATCTGCTCGATTCTCAATGAGCAAACTCAGATTTTGCACTTTTTCAGGTAGTTGATGCTACTAGTGTTCACCTTCAATCAGTGATCCAAAAGTAATGTAGAATTATATTTATATTGTTTAGGCAATGTCCAGTTTTAAAGTAAACTTATGCTAAAACCTGTGATCTGGTGTCCTGAAAATTCCATTTAATTGCATAAGGAAGGATTGAAGTATGTTCTGGACAAGAGGGCCACAACATCCTCAAGTCTATGATATAGAAAATCATGCAACAACTTCTGGAATCATCTCACATATTGAAATAATAAAAGAATCCCAGCTGTTTTCAGCTTTGTTTGTTCAATAAAATGAGCTCTGAGGACAGACTAGAGGAACTTAATCATCCCAGAATATTACTTCATTTATCCATTTTAAAGGCACACTTATTATTTTAAGATTATTTAACACTAGGGGCCCAGTGCACAAAAATTTGTGCACTCAGGGGGATCCCTCAGACCGGCCTGTGCCCTCTCGCAGTCTGGGAACCCTTGGGGGATGTCCACCTGCTGGTGTGCCTGGCCAGCCTGGGTGAGGGGCTAATGGCTGTTTGCAGGCTGGCCAAGACCGTCCAGTGGGGTCCCTCACTCCATGGGGGTGTGACTAGCCTGGGTGAGGGGCTGAGGGCTATTTTCAGGCTGCCCACAGCTCCCATTGACCCAAGGCCCCAATGAGGCTGGCTGGAATCAGGTTTTTGGGGTTTATTTATCTTCTATAATTGAAACTATGTTGCCTAGAGCAGAGGCTTAGCCGGCCTAGGCAGGCAGCTGCAACGGAAGCCTGTTTGCTCCAGCTCCCTGGTTGCCGGCCTCCATCTTGGCTGGGTTAATTTGCATGCAGCCCCTCTGATTGGCTGGGGGTGTGTGACTTGGCTGGTGGGCGTGGCTTAGGTGTCTTGGAGTGCTGGTTAATTTGCATATAACTCTTTTATTAGATTAGATTTGTCAGTGGGGAAAAAGTACATTTTAAATAATTGGGACTTCATTTAAGTTTTCTCAATCTTTTCATCCTATGAACTTGAGTTCTCAGACTATGGAGTCTAATAGTTTTTTTGATGGAGTCTTTAGGGTTTTTTATGTACAATATCATGTCATCTGCGAATAAGGACAGTTTTACTTCTTATTTTCCAATTTGGATGCCTTTTATTTCTTCTTGTCTAATCACAATGGCTAATACTTACAGTACAATGGCAAACAGAAGTGGTGAGAGTGGGTATCCCTGTCTTGTTCCTGTTCTTAAGGGAAATGGTTTTAGTTTTAGCCCATTGAATATAATGTTGGTTGCGCGTTTGTCATATATGGCTTTTATTATGTTGAGGTATGATCCTTCTATTCCCATCTTGCTGAGATTTTTTTTTAATCAAAAATGGGTGTTGGATTTTGTCAAATGCTTTTTCTGCATCAATTGATATGACTGTGGTTTTTAATCTCTCAATTTGTTTATGTGATGTATTACATTTATTGCTTTGCGGATATTGTACCATCCTTGCATCCCTGGGATAAATCCTACTTGGTCATGGTGTATGATCTTTCTGATGTAATGCTGGATCCGATTTGCTAGGATTTTGTTGAGGATTTTAGCATCTATGTTCATGAGAGATACTGGCCTGTAATTCTCTTTCATTGTGTTTATCTGGTTTTGGTATTAGGGTAATGCTGGCTTCATAGAATGAGCTGGGAAGTGTTCCTTTTTCTAGAATTTTTTGGAATAGTCTGAGGAGGATAGGTTTTAGTTTTTCCTTGAATGTTTGGTAAAACTTCCCTGTGAAGCCGTCTGGCCCAGAGCTTTTGTTTCTTGGAAGCTTTTGATTACTGCTTCAATTTCTTCCATAGTTATTGGCCTATCTGATCTAGTGTGTCATTTAGGATTGATGTTTCTTTGCTGATTTTTTGTTTAGAGGATTTATCCAATGGTGATAGTGGGGTATTAAAGTCCCATACTATGACTGTGTTGCTGTCAATCTCTCCCTTGATATCTCCCTTTTTATGTATTTGGGTGCTTCTATATTGAGTGCATATATGTTTACCAGAGCTATATTTTCTTTTTTTTTTAAATCTTTATTGTTCAGATTATTACAGTTGTTCCTCTTTTTTCCCCCATAGCTCCCCTCCTCCCATTTCCCACCCCAGCCTCTGTCCTTGCCCCCTCACTGTCCTCATCCATAGGTGTACAATTATTGTCCAGTCTCTTCACGCACCTCCAACACCCTTAACCCCCAAAAATTGTCCGTCCACTCCATTCTATGCCTCTGATTCTATTCTATTCACCAGTTTATTCTGTTCATCAGATTTTTTTATTCACTTGATTCTTAGATTCACTCATTGATATATATTTGTTGTTCATAATTTTTACTTACTTTCCTTTTTCTTCTTCCTCATTCTCAAAGGATACCTTTCAGCATTTCATATAGTACTGGTTGGGTGGTGATGAACTCTTTTAGCTTTTTCTTGTCTGTGAAGCTCTTTATCCGACCCTCAATTCTGAACGATAGCTTTGCTGGGTAAAGTAATTTTGGCTGTA